>CBVK0100020204.1:0-41236 GCA_900067695.1 Picea abies
CGAGATCGGTCTCGGCATTCCTGCTGAACCGCTCTTCCGATCTCACCCTCGGCCCTCTCTAGGCTCTTCACATTTTCCTAGGGAACTCGACTCAATTCTGCCTTGAACCTGAGCACATTATGCCACGCCAAAGAGGAAGTCCATGAAGAGGTTCTCCATGGAATCCTCCTCAGCCCCATACCTATGCTTCTCCCCCTAGTTCACCCTCCATGTTCTCCTTGCCTCCCCCATCCCGCCTGCCTCCTGGTTTGAATTCCTAGTAATCATTGATAGCTCGTCGGGCTCTCTTTCGCGATTTCTTGCCATCCCACCAAATTCCAAAACCAAAGAACCTTCTTTTACATCGACAGTTTACTGCTCCCAGCCACCCTTGGGGGTGCCACCCCTTCTTCGAAGTGCCCGACATAATGCGTACTCATCTATGGACTTGATCCCCAATTCACAGCTGAAAGATAGTCTAGTCATTCTCTATGGACTGGTCTTCGAGCTCCGTGAGGGAATGGAGGACCTCCAATTCCAACTACATCTTATGGATGGGAAGATATTAACCCTCCTTCAGATCCTATCCACCTTCCAGGATGTTGGCAAATGTTTAACAAGTAGCGCATGCTTGTCATTGATGGAAAGTACAACAGTGGAGATGGCAAGATAAGAAGGATAAAATCCCTTGGGGATTCTGACGTGAAAGCTCAGGAGGAACAGCATCAAGGAGAACGCGTGCAGTAAAGCTCAAGATATAGGAGTTCGGAGAGGAGAAGGAAGACAAAGATTGAGAGTTGTTGGATCTCATCCAAAATTCCCGACAACACGAGGGCCATCAAATATGAATAAAAACAAGAAGAGCGCACGCTGAAGAGGAGGATAGATCTCAGGTGTTAGATCTAAGCGTAGGATCCGACCACCGTTGGATTGGGGAAAACCTGCACGGTGTTTAAAGTGCAAGGAGAAAATGGGTTCACAAAATCTCGAAAGCAGGAGGACCGTTCATCTCAAGGGGTTATGTGGACCGTTGATCCGACTCCCTTTCTGGGTTTCGAGGATCACGAGTTGAAGAAGTCAAAGAAAAATAACCATAGGACTCGCAAAATCGCGATATGCGATACCCTGATATAATCTTGACCATTGGATCGAGGACAATTATAGACCGTTGATCCCAGTCCCTGTCGAAGTTTATGGGATCGAGAGTTGGACATGTCAAAGAACATTGACATCAGGAATCCCGATATCGTGATATGCGAAATCACGATGTAATCTGAGCTATGAGATCAAGCTTTGATATGGACCATTGATTCTAGTCAATGAAGAGGCATCGAGGATCGAGAGTTGGATATGACAAAGATTATTGACATCAAGAATGTCGATTTCGTGATATGCAAAATTGTGATGCAATCGCAACCATAGAATCAAGCTTTGATCAGGGCCATTGGTCCCACGCCATTATGAGGTATTGGGGATCGCGACTTGGAGAGTCTATATGCCTCATCTCTAGACTCATGAAATGAGAAATCATGAAAGCGCCTTATGCATAAGGCTGTGGTCACAGCCCTTGGTCACATCAACGAGAGATGGACAGATGTTAGAAGACAAGGAGGAGTCGATCCTTATTGCACGGTTAGGTGGAGAATGACACAGAAGGTGACACGACAGGAGTGGGTCCCTTTGTCAATACTCCACCATTCCGGACCCCCCCCTCCCCCTATTAAAGATAGAAAGGCAAGGGGGGTTAGGAATCGCTTGAGCATTGTTGATCTAGGTGCTTTAATCTTGACCGCTCGAGAGATGTGTGCCCGATTTCATACCCCTCCCCTTCGCTTAAAGATAGAATGGCAAGGGGGCTCCGGAATCGAAACCCTACCGTAGATCTGAGAGCACAGATACTGAACGTCTAGATTTTCTCTCTGCATATCCAACGATGTAGATGAATTTAAACAAGATTGGAGGGCTACTAAGGCACGACGCAGTGAGACTTCCAGAAACCATTGATGATGTCTTCTAGAGAAGTCGAAGAGACCACTGTGTCATCGCTAGAGGAGATGAAGAGTCTCCAAGATTCGTCCAGTGAAGGAAGACTATTCTTAGAAGGGATTAACAGATGGATGGGAATTAAGGTCTTTAACTGAAACAAAGAAAGTGAGTTCGATTGTCACAGAGAATATCAAGAGTGTCAAACTACCAGAGAGGCTGAGGAATCTCAGGATAACATACAGTGATGTTGGACACGTGGGGCGAACCACTAGAGAAGCTGAAGAGTCACGATGATGATAAGACAGAACACTCGAGAGGTGGAGGATAATGACGCGGAGTCAGCATGCAGAGGCATTGCGAAAATTGCATGCACAAGGTGCACAGAAGCTATAAATAGATAGTACAGAAAAGAAAAGGGTGTTGCTGTTGCTGTTGGAGGTTGTTGTGATTGTTGGTGAAGGTGATTCATGTGTGAAGAAGGAGGAGAGTGCAGTAGCTGAAGAGCACAGAAGAAGAACTGTACAATGAATGGACATGGTGCACAGAGCATAAAAAGTGGAAGAACAGATAGTGCAAGTGATGTTTGCAGAAAGACAATGAGGAAGACAGAGCAACGAAATACAACAGAGCAGTGATGAGTCTGGTAAGCCATTGTTGAACATCATATCACTGTAATAAGTTTCAGTAGCAAATATTTATATTTCAAGGTGGTTGGGAGGAGCTAGGGAGGACTTGTGTCCTCAAAGGTTCAAGTGGGTGCTTGAACACAGGGAGTTGGTGCTTCCTTCTAGTTAGTGCTAGAAAAACCAGGGAGTTGGTGCTTCCCTCTAGTGGGTGCTAGAGAAAATAGAGAGTTGGTGCTCTCATCAAGTTGCAGCTTGAAAAACTAAGGTTGTAGCCTCATTATGAGTTGGTGCTCATATGTATGATATTGTAAAGAATGTAACCATTACTTATCATATAAATAAAAAGAGGTTTTTACCCTACATGGGTTTCCTCGGGAAATATCTGTCTCTTTATTTCTCATATATGTGAATGATGTTGAAAGTGCCATTGTTTATTTCCCTACATTATTGTGATCATCATTCAGTGTCTCTACAAAGAGTTTAAAAGGACCATAATTGCTTAAGCACGGTAACAACTGATTCATGCCCCCCTCTCATTTGTCTAACAATTGGTATCAGATCCGGCCCCTTTTATCTAAGGGTAGATCCTAGAGCTTAAACATGTCAAGCCATGAAGGAAATTCAACCAATAAGGCCCCTCTGTTCAATGGAACAAACTTTGCCTTATGGAAAGTTAGAATGAGAACCTACATAATGGCTTTAGGTGCAGATGTCTGGGATGTGGTAGAGACTAGTTATGTAAAGCTAGTTGTGCTAGCTAATAAGGATGACAAACTAGAATTTAGCTTCAATGCTAAGGTTATGAATTCTATCTTGAGTGGGCTCGCAGAAGTAGAATTCGTAAAAGTTATGCACCTAGGAACTGCCAAATAAATGTGGGACAAACTCATTAATAGTTATGAGGGTAATGAGAAGGTAAAGGATGCAAAGCTTCAAACCTACACAATACAGTTTGAATAGCTGAAGATGAAGGAAGATGAAACTGTTGGAAAATACTTTCTAAGAGTAGAAGAAATGGTAAATGCAATGAAGGCACTTGGTGAAACAATTGGGGAACCTTCTTTAGTTCAGAAAATCTTGAGATCTCTCCCGGATAGGTTCAACTCGAAGGTCTCTGCTATAGAAGAAATTAATGATCTGAAAACCTTGCAGGTTGACCAACTTCTCAGAATATTGATTGCATATGAAATGAGAATAGTTAAAGATAAACCCACCTCTAGAGAAGCATCATTTAAAGCAGACAAGAATGAGGATTCTGAGCCCGATGAAATTGAAGAAAAATTTGTGAAGAGACTGAAGAAGGGATCAGGCAAATACAAAGGTAAATTTCCCTTCAAATGTTTTAACTGTGGTAGGATATGTCATTTTGCAAACAAATGTCCCCACAAAGGAAAGGATCATACTTTTGATGATGAGGAGAAACACAAACACAAAAATTTCGTTAAAGAGAATAAATTTATGAAGAAAAGTCTTTGTGCAAACAATGATGATGATCCTTCGGATGATGAGGATAATGATTCATCTATTGAAGATAAACTAAATGACTTCACACTTATGGGCAAATAGGACTATGACAATAATAGCACAGGGATTGACGTTAATGAAGAAGAAGTTGTGGTAGACTTGGAAGGAGAACTGATCAGTGCATTGGAAGAGACTGACAGAATAAGAATCAAGAAAAGAAAGCAAATACAATTGTTGATACAGTTCAAGAAAGACAGTAAAAAACCTGGTGAAGACCTTGTCCTACTAAAGGTAGAATTGGAAGAGGCAAAGAAAATCGAAGAGATTCTCAAACAACAACTATCAGAAAAGAAGGCAAGATGTGAATCATTAGAACAAGAAGTAGTGAAAACAAGGAAAGAAATGGAGAAGTTTCAAGCCTTGTATAATTAGAATCTAACAAGTATCAAAGCCTCAGAAGGATTAACCACCATTCTGAATTAGCAAAGGAATCCAAAGATAAAAACTGGTTTGGGTTATGAAGAGGGATCAAGCAGTGAGAAGACAGGAAATGAAGAACCCATCAAGTTTGTCAAAAGTACAACCAATGACAATAACAAACTTGTAGAAATAAAGGAATACAATCAGCAATCCAGGATGAGTAAAGAAAATGGTGTCAGGACTGAATCTATAGGATGAAGAAACAATGTTCTTTCTACTAAAAGATGTCATCAGCAAGAAAGAAATCAATTTGTTCAAAGAAGACAACCATTGTCCAGGTACAAAGAGTTTTTCTATGGCTATTGTTTCTATTGTTCTAACTTCAGTCACAAAGCTGTAAATTGTTCCTTAAGACCTAGAAATGAGCAATTAAGATTTCAAAGGAATAAATACTTCCCACAACAAAGAATGATATAGTCAGGTAATAATCATTCATAGACTGCAAATTTCCAAATTAAGTATGGACACATACAACTAAGGAGGGCAAGAAATAATCAACATTCAATAAGTAGGCAACACTGCAACAATAAGTTTGACTTATTGAATAATGAGGTTGAATGCTACACTTGTCATAACTTTGGACATAAATCTATTGACTATTAGTTAAGGAACTATGAACCAGATTTGAAATCTCCTGTTGAAAACGTCAAGTTTTGGAAGAAGAAAGAAAGTAACAAGTGTGGATTAGTATTATCTGCTCAAAGAAAAATGAAACCTTGGTATATAGACAGTGGTTTCTCCAAACACATGATGGGAGACAAAGGCAAGTTTCTATCGCTAAGTGAAAGTAAATCAGGAACCGTAACCTTTGGAAATGATGCTCCAGGGAAAATAAAAGGAAAAGGGATGGTGAGCTTAAGTAATGGAAAAGGAAAAGCCCAAGATGTTCTACTTGTGGATGGGCTGAAGCATAATCTGCTTAGTGTAAGTCAAATGTGTGACAGAGGATGCAAGGTGTTGTTCACGTCCAAGGATTGTAAGATAAAGTCTGTAAACTCAGGACAAGTAGTGGACAAAGGCATAAGGACATAAAATAATGTATATGTGCTGAAAGAAAATAGAGAAGAATGCCATCTAAGAAAACATGATGAAAGCTGGTTATGGCATAGGAGACTTGGACATGTAAACTTTGACCACTTAATCAAACTCAAAATCCTTGAGGCAGTAAAAGATCGTCCAAAAATATCAAAGCCCCAAGATTCAGAGTGTAAACCCTGTCAAGTAGGGAAGCAAAATAGGACACAGTTTAAGTCCAAGAGCTTCACTTCAATAGAGAAACCACTCCAACTAGTTCATATGGATTTATGTGGACCATCAAGACAGGAAGGCACAGGGAAAGAAAACTACTTCATGTTGATTATTGATGATTACACCAGACTTACTTGGGTAGCCTTTCTCAAAGAAAAATCTGAAGCATTTGAGAAGTTTAAGATATTTAAGGCTTTAACTGAGACCCAAACAGGGAAGAGGTTAAAGGCAGTAAGATCAGACCGGGGAGGAGATTTTATGTCAAGAGACTTCAAGGAATTCTGTGATGAGCATGGGATCAAGAGAGAATACACAATACCAAGAACTCCAACACAAAATGGATTAGTTGAGAGGCAAAATAGAATAGTGCAGGAAATGGATAGGACAATGATGAATGAGAAGAACATTGGTCAAACCTACTGGGTAGAAGCAATACACACAGCAATCCATGTACTTAACAAAGCTCACCTTAGACCACAAAGTGACAAAACACCTTATGAATTATGGCTTGGACGACCTGCCTCAATCAAACACTTCAGAGTCTTTGGGAGTAAATGCTACATAAAGAATAATGATGAAAACCTTGGCAAATATGATGACAGGGCGGATGAAGGTATTTTCTTAGGGTATTCTACAAACAGTAAAGGATAAAGATGCTATAATAAGAGGCTGCATAAAATGGTTGACTGTATTGATGTAAAAATTGATGAAGGAATCCCAGTAAGAGAGGTGTACGGTAATGAGACTTCTACAGAAGACACAACTAAAGCTGAAAATGAACAGGTCCAAGAATCAAAAAATGAAGACTCTGAATCAGATGAAGACTCAGACACTCAGACAGACTCAAATCAGTAGTCAACTACAAATTCCTCCTCCAGAATTATTCAAAAGAATCATCCTGCAAGTCAGATAATTGGAGAAAAAGACAAAGGAGTACAAACCAGGAGAAAGCTAATAAAAACCACCGAACAATCTCATATAGCTCTCATATCCATGTTGGAACCCAATAATTTTAATGAAGCCAGCACAGATGACCACTGGGTTAAAGCAATTAATGAAGAACTTGATTAGATTGAGAAAAACAATACATGGGAGATGGTTCAAAGACCCGAAGGTAAAAACGTCATTGGCTCCAAATGGATCTTTAAGAATAAGTTGAATGAGCAAGGACAAGTTATCAGGAACAAAGAGAGGTTAGTATGTAAAGGCTATGCTCAGATAGAAGGACTTGATTTTGATGAAACATTTGCGCCCATAGCAAGATTAGAAGCTATCAAAATGTTTCTTTCCTATGCTTGTCATAAAAGGTTTAAAGTCTACCAAATGGATGTCAAGTCAGCCTTTCTCAATGGAGATTTAAGTGAAGAGGTCTATATGGAACAACCAGAGGGCTTCAAATTGTTTGATAACCCTGACTTAGTATGCAAGTTGAAGAAAGATTTATATGGTTTAAAACAATCCCCTGAAGCCTGGTATCATAGACTGGATATGTATCTCAAAGACAAAGGGTTCAAGAGAGGAACAACTGACAATAATCTGTATATTAAGACAGAGGCTAATGATTTGCTCATCGTACTGGTCTATGTAGATGACATCATCTTTGGATGTAATAAGGATTCACTGGTACAATGGTTTGCTTCTTCCATGGAGTCTGAATTTGAAATGTCTATGGTAGGAGAACTATCATTTTTCCTTGGTCTGCACTGAGAGGCCCGATGGGATCTTCATTTCTCAAGGAAAATATTTAAGAGAAATATTGAAAAGGTTTCAAATGGAAGATTCTAAACCTATGGGTACACCTATGGTAACTGGATGTAAATTAAGTAAGGATGATGATTCACCTGATGCTAATCAAAGCTCATATCGATCAATGATAGGAATCCTGCTGTACATCACAACATCTCGCCCAGATATAATGCATGTTGTAGGAATGGTAGGAAGATATCATGCTGCACCTAAATGGAGTCATTTGCAAGCTGTCAAAAGGATATTCAGGTACTTAAAAGAAACAATGACTTATGGTCTATGGTATCCCAGAAATCAAGGTCTTCAATTGACTGCTTATTTAGATGTAGATTGGGAAAACTGTGTTGATGAGAGAAAAAGCACCAGTGGAGGAGCATTCTTCTTGGGTAACTCCTTAGTATCCTGGATTAGTAAAAAGAAAGGTTCCATTTCAATATCAACCGTAGAGGCAGAGTACATTGCTGCTACCACCTATTGCACATAGGTATTATGGATGATTCAGACACTTGCAGACTTAGAGGTAAAATATACTGCACCGATCCCAATTCATTGTGATAACATGAGTGCCATCAGTGTGTCTAAAAATCCTGTTTTCCACTCGAAGACAAAGCAAATTCCCATAAAATATCATTTTCTGAGAGAAAAGGTCACCAATCATATTGTTCAGGTCCATTACATTCCCACTACAGAACAAATTGCAGACATCTTTACTAAGGCCCTAGCCAAGACACCATTTGAATATCTCAGACAAAAGTTGGGTGTCATTTCGTTTCACACCTATAAGAGTCCATCTTGTTAGGGGGAGATTTGTATTGTTTGATTATCTAATGCCTCCTAAATTTACTGCAATAGCTTAGGGGGAGCATGTCTCTTCTTTGACATTGATGTCAAAGGGGTAGAAAAGAATTCGGGTGCCTTAGTTGCCATCAATGCCAAAGGGGGAGATTGTTGGCAAATGTTTAACAATTAGCGCATGCTTCTCATTGATGGAAAGTAAAACAATGGAGATGGTAGGATAAGAAGGATAAAATCCCTTGGGGATTCGGACGTGAAATCTCAAGAGGAACAACATTGAGGAGAACGCGTGCAACAAAGCTCAAGATACAGGAGTTCACAGAGGAGAAGGAAGACAAAGATCGAGAGCCATTGGATCTCATCCAAAATTCTCGACAGCATGAGGGCTATCAGATATGAATAAAAACAAGAAGAGCATGTGTTGAAGAGGAGGATAGATCTCAGGTGTTATATCTAAGCACAAGATCTGACCATCGTTGGATCGGAGAAAACCTGCACGGTGTTTAAAGTGCAAGGAGAAAATGGGCTCACAAAATCTCGAAAGCAAGAGGACCATTCATCTCAAGGGGTTATGTGGACCATTGATCCGACTCCCTATCGAGGTTTTGAGGATCGTGAGTTGAAGAAGTCAAAGAAAAATAACCACAGGACTCGCGAAATCACGATATGCGATACCCCGATATAATCTCGACTGTTGGATCGAGGACAATTATAGACCGTTGATCCTAGTCCTTGTAAGAGTTTCGGGGATCGTGAGTTGGACATGTCAAAGAACATTGACATCAGGAATCTTGATATTGCGATATGCGAAATCACAATGTAATCTGGCCCGTCATATCAAGATTTGATCTGGACCGTTGATTCTAGTTAATGAAGAGACATCGGGGATCGAGAGTTGGATATGACAAAGATTATTGACATCAAGAATGTCGATTTGACAAAGATTATTGACATCAAGAATGTCGATTTTGCGATATGTGAAACTGTGATGAAATCGCAGCCATAGAATCAAGCTCTGATCAGGACTGTTGGTCCCACGCCATTATGAAGTATCGAGGATCGTGACTTGGAGAGTCGAGATGCCTCATCTCCAGACTCGCGAAATGTGAAATCACGAAAGTGCCTTATGAATAAGGCTATGGTCATAGCCCTTGGTCACATCAGCGAGAGATGGATAGATGTCAGAAGACAAGGAGGAGCTGAGCCTTATCGCATGGTCAGGTGGAGAATGACATAGAAGGTGACACAACAGGAGTGGGGCCCTTCGTCAATACTCCACCAGTCCGAATCCCCCCCCCCCATATTAAAGACAGAAAGGCAAGGGGGGTCCGGAATCGCTTGAGCGTCGTTGATCTAGGTGCTTTAATCTTGACCGCTCGAGAGATGCATGCCTAATTCTCGACCCCCCCCTCTGCTTAAATATAGAATGGAAAGGGGGCTCTAGAATCGAATCCCGACCGTAGATCTGAGAGCACAGATACTGACCGTCTAGATTTTCTCTCCGCATATCCAATGATGTAGATGAATTTAAACAAGATCAGAGGGATACTAAGGCATGACGCAGTGAGACTGCCAGAAACCATTGATGACGTCTTCTAGAGAAGTCGAAGAGACCACTGTGTGATTGCCAGAGGATATGAAGAGTCTCCAAGCTTCATCCGGTGAAGGAAGACTATTCTTAGAAGGGATAGACAGATGGATGGGAATTGAGGTCTGTAACTGAAACAGAGAAAGTGAGTTCGATTGTCACAGAGAAGACGAAGAGTCTGAAACTGCCAAAGAGGCTGAGGAATCTCAGGATAACATACAGTGATGCTGGACACGCGGGGCAAACCACCAGAGAAGTTGAAGAGTCACAATGATGATCATACAGAACAATTGAGAGGTGGAGGATAATGGCACGAAGTTAGCATGCAGACCCATTGTGAACATTGCATGCATAAGGTGCATAGAAGCTATAAATACACAGTACAGAGAAGAAAAGGGTGTTGTTGTTGTTGTTGGAGGTTGTTTTGATTGTTGGAAAAGGTGATTCATGTGTGAAGAAGGAGGAGAGTGCAGCATTTGAAGAGCACAGAAGAAGAACTATACAGTGAATGGACATGGCGCATAGAGCATAAAAAGCAGAAGAACAGACAGCGCAAGTGATGTTTGCAGAAAGACAATGAGGCAGACAGAGCAATGAAATACAACAGAACAATGATGAGTCTGGTAAGCCATTGATGAGTCTGGTAAGCCATTGTTGAACATCATATCACTGTAATAAGTTTCAGTAGAAAATATTTATATTTCAGGGTGGTTGGGAGGAGCTAGGGAGGACTTGTGTCCTCAAAGGTTCAAGTGGGTGCTTGAACACAGTTGGTGCTTCCTTCTAGTTGGTGCTATAAAAACTAGGGAGTTGGTGCTTCCCTCCAGTGGGTGCTAGAGAAAACAGAGAGTTGGTGCTCTCAGCAAGTTGCAGCTTGCAAAACTGAGGTTGTAGCCTCATTATGAGTTGGTGCTCATATGTATGATACTTTAAAGTTTTTGTACCTCTGGTATGCTTTATTGAAGGCCCTTTATATTTAAAATCTCTTACTTACAAAAGAAAAAACATACATCCCACTTGAATTAGTTCAAAACAAAGACAACTTCACACATAAATTCTCTTTTCTTCAAAACTAACATTGTGGACTTCTCAATATTCATTAACAGAGTATATGTCCTTGAATTAGTTCTTGAGTCTATACAGCACCTGAAGAACCCTTTCAAAAAGGGAATATTCTTTCTTTTATACAATTATTTGCAATTTCTAGGTGGCTCTCTGCATTCCTCTTGAAGAAGTTGTTACAAACTATTCATTTCCCTTTTTCTCAGTGACAAGTGTACACAATAAGGACAAAATAGGGGTTGGCTAAGAAAAAGAAAAAATAGAATATAGGGAATATAAATTTCTGGTTTTTATTTTGTCTGATTTAGGATTCCTCCCCTTGAGGTGAACTATCCACACCTCTAGTTGGTCATACAATAAAATCATCCTTCGGTACAATAATTCCTCTAGAGCTACAACATGTATAGTTATGTTTTCTTCGATGACTTGTATATATTTAGACAGAGTAGCCATGAATTCTTGGATAATGGTGTGGACTCTGGTAGGTTGTACAATATGATGCTCTATTAGGTTTGTGGTCACTTTGATGGTTGATTTGATGACTATTCTTCAATGATTAATTTTCTCCTAAAATTTTTCCACTAACTCCTCCATGACCAAGTTCTTCCCAAGTTATTCCAATGGAGGAATTCGAAATCGTTTAATTAAATCTTGAGAGTCCTTGTGTAGTTTTGAGCCTATTTCCATTGATTTGATATCTTCCCTATTGACTCTTTGTCCATCCTATTTAAAGTGATATAATGAGTGGATGTATTTTTTCCTTTCAATTATATAGGGGAGATAAATCTCAGCTGGTGCATCCAAATTCTCCATGATCCATTGGTCGATAGCTCATTTTTTCCTAGATCATGTTAAATTGTGTGATATTTTTATGTACTTTACCATGATGATCTATGACAGTGGTGATCACTTGTTGGAAGAGATGTATATGTGGATACATATCTATGATGGATTATTCCACCTCTTACCTCTCTTTATTGGCGCTCTCACTAAAGCTCTGGACACTGATTTCATCTACCTTCATTTTCTAGATTTTGTCTTCCAATTCCCTAATTATTTCTTCCTTTTCTTGGTTCTGATGGCATACTATTATAATATTTTCCTCATTATCATTCATTAACACAGTGCCAGATATAGAGGTGGCTATTGGATTTTCTTTTACATATCCTATTATGGGAACTTGCATAAGGACTAACATCAACATTCCTTGAGTTGTCAGTGCCTTTTTTACTTGATCCTACATGATCTTGGTGGACTTTTTGTCGTAAGTGATGCTTATTAAATTGGGAGCTTAACTTGGTTGAAATGGATCCCAAAGAGCTAGAAATAAAATGTTGAATGATGTATCTTTTATGGTTCGTATTGTTTATACCTATGGGATGTCAATCTCCATTGGTTGGGATCCATCGTTCCTCATCTCAACATATTAGTTTTGCCTCTCTTCTTCAACTATCATAACAACTGCTTATTTGGTTTTCTTTTCCACTTCTTCTCTTGTTTCCAATGCTACTTTTCTATTGTTTCTTTCTATTTGGATTCTCTTTGTGCAACGTCCTTTGATTATCTTTCATCTAAGGATTCTACTTCAAATTTGTCTTTATCCTTTTCTTCTTTGATCTTTATCTTCTTTTTAGAATCGTCGTTCTTTTTCACGTATACCTTCTCTTTATCTCTCCTTTTCTTATCTTTTAGTGTTTCTTCTTCTTCTATTGATAATGAACGCACAAACATAGAAATGGGAGATGATCTTTAGTTTGTTTCTTCTCTTGTCTTATTTTGGGCTTCTTCTCTCACACTTTACAAATTTGTGATCCTCCCTATGGGTTGACCTCATCCCTAGAATATAACATCAGCATAGGTTCGTTCATTTCGATGCACTTCATCTTCATCAAAAATATTGTTTTGTGTATTCTCAGGGGAGCCCTACTTTGTTGAAGTGGTCTTTTAAGACATTCTTGGGGTCATTCCTTCGAAACCGTTCTTCTTCAAAATAGTAAGACATTAGAGTGTTTACCTCTTCTTGAGATTTCTTGGTGTTTTCAAAGAAGTAAGTTCCTACATATAGAAGTATTGGTGGCCATATTGATTTCTTACCCTGGTACAATATCCCCCCTACTGCATCGGTTATAGTTTGATATTCTATTTCTTAGAGAACTAATTTGTTCCACATGAACTAGGGAAGTAGATGATGGGGCTTTATAGCACCAAAAAATCTTATGTAGGTGTCTTGTTCCATGAGATACCAATCTCCAATTCTCCTAATGATGACAATATCCTTATAATTCATGAATAGAGTGTTGATGATGTGTTATATTCTTTGCATGAGTTGTATTGTCTGCATTTTGACAGGCGTGCAAGGGGGAGAAATCCCCCCACACGGGGGTTCAGGGGAAGCACCCTTGATAAAAAAAAAAATCCTTGGGAAACATGTCACATTTTTTCCTTGGTTTTCATGTTGCCTCGATTTTCATTTCCAATGTTAGGCAGTTTTATGGAACATGGTTTTTGCCAATGGTTTTCTATTTTCGGTTAAGGAATTAGGTTGGTTGACTAATCCAGATCATTGGGTTAGGGTTTTGGATGTCTCTAGATCTTATATGTATATTGTATTGTAAACAATGTATTGCTATGAATGAATATAGAATAAGATGTTTTTCCCAATTTGGGTTTCCAGGGGAAAAATCTATGTGTAATGTTTATATTTGTCATTATATATTTCTTGTTATTTTACTGAAAATATGTTTGCAGTAAATATTGTAGAAGGTTAAAATCTACATTTAGTATCAGATCTTTGTTGGCTTTAGGCGGATGCCTTTGTGGTCAAGGGTTTGGCTCGGGACTGTGATAAGCCTTGTTACAGTGGGAGATTTGTGGTATTGATGTTTCAGGTAAAAAGAAATTGAAAACAATTCAAAAATGGAGATCAAGATGTTTAATGGGAAACGTTTTGAGATGTGGAATCTCAAGATGGAAGATTTGTTGGTAAACAAAGATAAGTGGATGGTAGTAGATCCAGGTACTGCACCTACAAGAACTTTGATAGATGAGTGGAAAACATTGGATCAGAAGGCGAAAAGCACAATCCGACTATGTCTCTCAGATTCAGTATTACTGAATGTGTTAGAGGAAGCTACAGGAAATAATTTATGGGATACATTGGGGAATTTGTATCAGTCTAAGTCCCTAGTAAATAAACTATTCCTGGGAAAGAATCTATATAATTTGACGATGAGAGATGGAGACTCGGTGGAAGAGAATTTGAGCTCTTTCAATATTATGGTAAGTTAGTTAGTATCTATTGAGATTAAAATTTTAGATAAATATAAGTGTGTCAATTTACTATGTTCTTTACTAGATGCGTGGGATAGTCTAGTTCTGGCCATAGGTAGTAATAGAACTTCCTTAAATTTTTATGAAGTGGTCTCATCCTTGTTTTCAGAGGAAATGAGATGAAATAATATGGAAAGACAAAGCACAAATTCATTATTTACAAGAGGATGCTCCTAGGAAATAAATAGATCTATGTTCTCAAGTGGGATATCTAAGTCTAAGGGTGGATCTAAATCTCTGAGAAAGTTTGTAAAGGTATGTTGGATATGTGGAAAAGAAGGGCACTACAAGAAGCAATGTAGATCCAAATTTGAGAAAAAGAAGGGATATGAAGAATCTCCTTCTACAGAAGAAAATAACTCCAAGGAAGAAGGAGGGGATTTGTACTTGGCTTCTTCAATCACACATGCATATCATGAGGCATGGTCAGCTGGCTTAGGTGCATCCTTTCATATGAATCCCCACATGCAATGGTTCTATGAATATGAAAGGTATTATGGAGGTAATGTTTTCTTAGGTGATGATTCGACAACCAAAATCATAAGAAGAGAAAAATTCAAGTTGAGGTTCATAGATGGAAGGATTACAGCACTTCCTTGTGTTCTTCACATCCCAGGTTTGGCTAGAAATTTGATTTAAGTAAGAAAAATGGACGATGCAAGGGTAACAACAATATTTGAAAAGGAAACCTATAGGATGGTTCGAGGAGCAATGGTATTGTTGAAAGGAGTTCAGTTTGGAACTCTGTATAAGATGCAAGGAAGCACTATTAATGATGGGTGTAATATTTCCATTGTTCCTAATATTAGAGATGAATAAGAAAGAACTCCTAAAGTCTTTGGATAAAAGGTTATAGTGTGGAATCAAAGTCTAGGGAATATCGGAGAGAATGGTCTTTGACTACTACATGGTAAAGGTATGGTTGAAGGTATGTCTAAATTCTCTCTAGATTTTGATTTCTGTGAACATTGTGTATATGGGAAGCAAAATCGAGTAAGATTCCCTTCTGGTGCAACAAGGGCATACAAAATTTTACAGCTTGTTCAAAATGATTTTTTTGGACCTATATCGGTCCCATCATTGGGAAAATCTATGTACTATGTCTCATTATAGATGAGTTCTTAAGGAATACTTGGATATATTTCTTCACAGAGAAATTTGAATTCTTTGACATGCTTAAAGAGTTTAAGGCTCTTATTGAGAATCAACAGAGAAAATAATTAAGATGTTAAGGATAGATAATGGTGAAGATTTATGTGGGAATGGATTTGAAGAATTATGTAAGAAGTGCAGTATAGAAAGGTATAAGAATACTCCATATACACCTCAACAAAATGGAGTTTCAGAAAGGATGAATGGGATGTTGATGGAAAAAGAAAGGTGCATGCTCTATGGTGTCGGGTTAGGGAAATAATTTTGGGCAGAGGAAGTGGGTACTCCATGTTACCTAGTCAACAAATCACCCTCACCAGCGCTAGATGACAAGACTCCATAAGAGGTATGGACTGGTAAGAAACCTTCTCTCACACATCTCAATGTATTTGGTTGTGATGCATATGTTCATGTTCCAAAGGAAAACATGAGTAATCTAGATAAGAAGGTTGAAAAGTTTATCTTTATTGGATATAAAGATGGTCTCAAAGGTTATAAGATTTGGAACCCAGAAACTAAGGAGGTAGTGCATATCTGAGATGTGGTATTTACAGAAATGAAGGGAAGAACCAAAGGAAATAGAGTTTGATTTAAAGGATGATGATTCAAACTCTATAGAAGAACAAGAATCAGAAGAAGAAGATCCTCATACTCCAATATTGAGGAGATCGGTTCAATAAAGAAGGATACCAGAAAGGTATACTTCATCTTATTTCCGTTCAAATTTTTCTTTGTCTATTACCGATGATGATCCTAGAACTATCAGGGAGCCAGTGGATTCATAGGATGAAAATCTCTGGAGAAGAGCCATGGATGAAGAAATGGAAGCTTTGGATAATAATGAGGATTGGGATCTAGTGGAGTTGTCAAATGGAAGAAATCCCATTGGTATAAAATGGTTATTTAAAAAGAAGTTGAATGCAGAAGGAAACGTTGAGAAATACAAAGCTCGATTAGTAGTAAAGGGTTATTCCTAGGTTGAAGGAACTAATTTTGTTGATATTTTTTCTCCCGTTGCGAAGTTAACCTCTATAAGATATTTTTTATATGTTTCTGCTACATTTGATTTTGAATTAGAACAGATGGATGTGAAGACAACATTCCTACATGGGGATCTGGAAGAAGAAATCTATATGAAGAAACCATAAGGTTATGTTGTGAAGGGAAACAAGGAACTGGTATGCAAGCTGAATAAGTCCATGTATGGTTTAAAAAAATCATGAAGGATGTGGTATAAAAAATTTGATACTTATATGCTCGGACTTGGCTTCACAAGAAGCAAAGAGGATCACTATGTTTATTTCAAATTAATTGGTGAACCTTTGATTTATTTGGTATTGTATGTGGATGACATGTTGTTGATAGGAAACAACAAGGAGATTATCCAGGATGTGAAAACTCAGTTGTCCTCTAAATTTGACATGAAAGATATCAGTGCTTAAAATTTCATTTTGGGCATGGAAATTAAAAGAGATATGAAAAAGAGGAAACTCTCGCTAAATTAGAGAAAATATGTCGAGACAATATTGGAGAGATTTAATATGTAGGAATGTAAATCATTCAAGGTTCCTATTCCTGTTGGTGTAAAGTTATCTGCAAATTAGTGTCCCAAGACATAGGAAGAGGAGGAGGACATGTCTCATGTTTCATATGAGAGTGAAATTGGAAGTTTTATGTATGAAATGGTCTATACTAGATCGAACATTGCACATGCAGTGGGTGTTTTTAGTAGGTATATGTCAAAACTAGGCAAGGAGCATTGAAGAATAGTTAAAATGGGTTTTAGGTATTTGTGTGGCACTACTAGATATGAATTGTGCTACCAAGGAAGACCAGGATACGACAAAGTGGTGGATATACATGGCTTTGTGGATGCACATTGGGATGGAGATCTGGATCATAGGAGATCTACAAGTGGGTATGTGTTTAACCTATTTGGAGGAGAAATAAGTTCTATGATGAAAAGATAGGATGTAGTGGCACTTTAAACTACAGAAGTTGAATACATGGTAGAAACTCATGCAAGTAAGGAAGTAGTATGGTTACAAAGATTGTGTTCAGGTACTGGGTTGGTACATCAAGCTGTAAGGATAGATTGTGACAGGTGCAATTTTTCTGGCGAAGAACCTGACTTATCATTCAAAGAAAAGGCATATTGATATTCAATATAACTTTGTGAGAGATATGGTTGAATAAAACAAAGTATTGTTGATGAAGGTGGAAACTTTGAAGAATGTTGCAGATTCCTTAACAAAATCTGTGAGAATTGATAAGTTCTCTTGGTGTACATGATCCATGGACATTTTTTCCCTGTATTGTTGACTATTGTTGGCCCTTGACCAAGTTTTTAGGATCCTTGGTCATGTTGAACCTATTTTTGGGACTTTGAATGACTATCGAAGGTGGAGCGCAAGACGAAGTGGAGATCATAGGATCTCATCGAATGATTTGGGATTTGGGATTATGTAACACGTATGGGGATTTTGGCCCATGGGTTTACCCATGTTTAGACCCAATTTGGTAATGTATAAATAAGTAGCTAGGTGATGTAAGAAGTAGACCTAATAGGACGATGAGCTAAGTGATAAGTAAGTATGAATGGCTAAGTGTGAATGAAAATTTAGTTGTAAGTGGTGTTGAGTTAAAGTAACAGATGTAAGTGGTTTGTGTATGTTTGCAAGGCTGAGTGCAAGTGGTTGTAAGGGACTGCATGTAGGCTTTCTATTGTAACTTAGCTTGGGGAAGGAGGATCTAGCAAAGAGTGTGCAAATCTCCTATCCTCTGTGAAGTTGATATGAAGGTTGTGTGCATCTAAGAAGGTCAAAGAAAGTTAATAAAGAAGACAAAGACTTGGTGGACATAGCTTTAGGGTAGGGGTGAACCACGTACATCCTGTGTTATGAATTCTTTGTGCGATGCGTTAATGTGTTTATGTGCTTAGTGATTTGATATAGATGAATCATAGGTAGATCTGTTGTTTCTTTGTTCTTAATAGTAAGAGAAAATGTTGGATCTGACTATGTGATAGCTTGGTGATGAATGATGTGAATGAATCCTAGATCTGATATTTGTATGCTTAGTGCTTCGATCTGTTGAATATTTTTGAATACTATGTTGTGTTGTAATTAGGGTTTATCTGCATTGTAGACAAATATTGAATACTACTGAACTATAACTGCTAAGTTCTATGTAAGGTGTTATAATCACAGATTTGTGTCCTAGCTAAGGTTGTAAGCACTAGAGTTCTGCAACCACCCCTGCCTCTACCTTATGTGAGACTTCATCTTCTTCGCAGGTGTTGCCGAAAGGGCTGGTAGTTAGGGTTTTGTTGGTGCATTGTTGTAGCATTGAAACCTAGGTCTTCCCCTGTGCCAACAAATGGTTCTGTTGCCAGGACTAAAATTGTGATTGTTGGGAACTAAAAAAAGAAGAAGCTTTGTTGGAAGATTGGGACTAAAACTGTGATTGCTGGGAACTGAGAAAGAAGAAGCTCTGTGCGAAGATCGAGACTGAAAATGTGATTGTTGGGAACTGAGAAATAAGAATCTATGTGTGATGATGGGGATTGAAAATGTGATTGTTGGGAACTAAGGAAAGAGAAGATTTCTGCGAAGATCTGACCTAAAATTGTGAAATCTCTGTGCATAGATCTATCTCTCTAGTGCACAATATTCTACTCTATCTGTGAAACTCTCTGTTAAGAAAATAAGTTTGATCTGAAGAAAAGAGATAATATCTGAATGCTTTGTGCTCTAATAGAGGTAAGAATAATGAAAAGTTTTAGATCTGGAAGTTTTGTGCTTTGATAGAGGTAAGAATAGTGAAAATTTTTAGATCTGGAATCTTTGTGCTCATCTAAAAGTAAGATTAGTGGAAATTTTTGTTTCAAAAGTATGGATCTAGGTATATTTGATCAATTTTGTCCTAGCCTAAAAAATAGGGCACAACTAGAAGAAAAGAGGTTTGATATGAGTAGATCTAATAGAAATAATGAAATATATGTTATACCTATGCATAGAAAGAATGTTTGGACTAACAAATGGATGCAGGATCCTAAAAATATTTTTTTGCAGGTTAGCTACTATAATTCTAATGCGCAGTACAGGAAGGGTTGGGGATAATTTTAAAGAAAGAGAGTATTAACTCTTTGTTATAGTTGTAGAAGACTGGGACATATTGCTAAGGAATGCCCTAGTAGAATACCTAGTTGTCTTTGTTGTAAAGATCTGGATCATGAATTTTTGGATTTCCCTACAATGACTGCTAAGGTTGAAAGAATGAATATGAGCCAAGAAGACCCTGAGAAAGGTCAAGACACTAAGATCATGGTAGAACCCCAGAAATAATCAGAGATTATATTACTTCAAATGAAAGAAACCCTGAATGACCACCAGAATATCAACTTATCAGAGATATTCAAAGAAAAAGAATACATAGAAGCAACAATAGGAGACTTCAACATAGACTGTGTTCTGGATGAATAAACACAAGTGAATATTATAACAGATAAAACTTGGGAAACTTTAGGAAATCCTATTATGATTCCTTCATTGGGGGGAATATGATTATTTAGAGGAAAGTTGATAAACCTATGTGGAAAGCTCACCCAAATATCTATGAGGGCTCATGGAACTTCGACAAAGGAAGAGTTTGAAGTTGTTAAATTTATTGATAACAATGCCCCAATTTCTATATTACTAGGGAAACCTTGGATTGAGAGGGATAGTTCCAAAAGGAAAGAAGAAGAAGTCCTAGAGTAGAAGAAACAAAAATTAAAAGATTTAATGACCAGGAAGATCGCACACTTGATTGTAGAACAAGAGAACAGATTGAAGCTACTTAAAACTAGAGACTTGGATGTCGACATTGAATGAACACAAGAAGATTTACAGAAGATTGAAGCATCTACCCCAGAAGAGGTATTTCTCTCAAATCCTAGGAAAGAATCTCAACAACGTGAAGTTAGTATACCAAGAGGAGATAAGAATCAAAATGGAAATAAGAATATCGAGACGAATATCACTGGAAGCAGGCTAGAAAAATAAGTAAGAAGAGAGAAAATATCTAAAAGTTACAGACGGTTCCAGAGGGAACTTCACAAAAGGAAAATTTGAAAAAATGGAACTTTGTCAATATATCAGAATTGCGTCACATGGCACCTCGCCATGGAGAAGCAATATAGCCATTGGGAACAATATAATCATTAAATTGATACCCCGAATGGGTAGAAAGGAATTTATGATCATAAGGATCTCCACTAGACCATTGGGACTGCACTGTAACAGACATAACTAGATTAATGAAGGCTTCTCGACCGTTGGAGAGATCCATTGCCTATGTTATCTACTTATTCCATTGAACCTTGCACTGAGAACACTTTTTCCAACCGTGATTATCTAAGCTCACCAAATTATTGATTTTGTGTAGTGGTCATCGAGATATCGCTATCCATCCCATTGTATTGAGTATTTATTCTTCAAACCCGAGATAGGAAACCATGAGCATGTATGTCCGAAGAAATTAGCGTAGTCAAAGAGTTTGTGAAGGAGGTACTCATCAAACTCATGACTAAAAGAGTAATTTTTGAAAGAGTAATGTCTGAGGGCATACAAGCATCATCGACAAAAGGAGTGCAAGCCTTCCTGTCGACTACTCGCGGATCCAGACCATCCCAACCATCAACGGAAAAGAGAACCAAGCACAGAGATGACCTAGAAAATGAGAAGCTAACAATGACCATATTACTTGACTACATCCCACCTATAGCCCACGCGGTGAGTCATGATAGTGTACAGAGAGATTTTGAGTACACCATGGTTATTGCTTACCTCCCAAAGGGGCTACGCGTAGTTCGAGTGCAACAGGACAAGATTGTAGCATTGAAGTTCAACAACTTCAACTTAGGGGACCGTAAGAACCATAGTATGCTCGCCCCATATAAATACTTGACCAAGACAAAGGGGAATACCTCAAAGATAATCCCCCAACCATAGACAATGAACCTCATGTAGTCAACCATGTTGAACGTAATGAAAATCCCACACTTTGGAAGGCACCAGGAAGTTAATGCTTGTGTCAAGCTCCTACTTTCATGTTACCATGGTAGCTACTTATGGATAGATTACCATAACACAATCGATCAGATGTTGATCCATAGGATCACCTGATTGAGTATGAAAGGACCCAACCTACATGATTTATATCCAAGGAAAGCCACAGATCACGCGTTAGCACAGACGATCAAGGATACATACAACGATGTTGAGAAGGGGATGTGAGGTTACAAGGTAGCCTCCATATAGAATGGTGCAGTGTGCCTACCATGTCAGTTAACTAGAGGGAAGCTATTACTAAAGAACAAGCCCACGCAGGTCACAGGATTTGTCATTGACCTCGAGGGGAAATGCGTTGAAGTCGTACAAATGAACTGGGTGAAGTACCTAGTTAATCAACTAGAATTAGACTTTCATGAAGCACAAGATCAGGGCTATGAGTTCCACTTTAGCTGGCTTCTGATCCTCATCATGTGTGTTACTTAGGAGATGTCGAAAGGTGCTACCTTCCCAAACATTGATTCATTCGAGCCACTTGCTATGAATTTCAGCACGCTCTGGTACTCAAGCAATATGGGGAAACAATGGAAGTTGAGCATTGTCTTTCACACATGCTACCTCCACCTAAATAGGTCTATCGAAGCCAAGCCTCCCATGATGTCGAACACCCTACAACACTTCCAACCCCTCATGAAGTTATGTGCAGATCAACACTTCACTATATTACTATGCGAGAATATGAACATAAGAAGGATATTCGGTCATACTAAGGACCTCGAGGAGATAACTAAGGAATGGTCAGTTGACTTCCTTATCCCTACTGACCCTGTAGAGATGTCTAATCCTGAACTTGATAGCCCAAAGGTTGCTCACATAGAATATGACACACCCAAAACTAGTAGAAGGAAGAAAAATGAAGAAGTCCAGGACTTAGGCAGTGCCTCAGAAAAGACTTCTTCAACATCACTTTGACAAGGGGGTGATAACGAGGTAGAAGAGATCAATGGAATAGAAGATGAGAATAAGAAAGGTGAACTAACACTACCTAGAGCTGAGGTCGATCCTTTGAAGAAGAGTAAGGTTTTTCCCTCGAAACCATCCTCCCAGAAGAAATCCAGAGCCACCATGAATAAGATGAATACTATGCTCACTGTCGAGGACTTTGATTTCATCATTTAATATTTAAATGAATCCTCACAAGAAATATTAAAGAAACATGAAGCCAAGAAGGAGGAGATGTATGAAATAATTTAGGCCGAACTCCGAGGGGTATAGTAGGCCCTTTAGTCCAGTCATGTAGTTTCCACTGCACCCCTACCATCGGGAGAACCAGAGTTGGAATATGAGCCATCCCAACTCCACCAACTAGCTGATGCGACTAAATATCGCCTTCATTGTGCACAAGAAGAAACTGAAAAAGCCACCTAGGCCTTGAAGCAAGTGCAAGAAGTACTCATATAAAAACGTCGACTTGAAAAGTAGGAGAAGGTTTCTCTCCAGATGAATTTTGAATAGGAGAAAGAAAGATTTAGCAAGAAAAGGAACAATTGCTCGCAGAGCAGCTCAAAGAGAAAGAAGTAATCAATAGAGCACTCTTCTCTATGATGGGCTTAGATCCAAAGGTAGAAGACCAATTCTAGCATCAAGTAGAGTAGCTCGCAGAATCTATCCAAAAACTACAACAAAGAATAGAAGACTTAAAGATCTGTGCACTTCCCGACACTCCGGAGGATGTGAGGGATCAAAGAGATGCAACTACTCGAGGAACAATTGAGAGAATAAATTCCCTTGCCATGGAATGCAAGAAATTGAGTGATCATAGTGCCTAGACGTATGAGAGACTCACTGAGAATCCATAGCAGAACACACTGGAGTCACAAATCCAAGAGGTGAAGCATGAAGTAGACACAATACAGGTGCAGTTGAAGCCCCTGTTAGCTATTGAAAGAATGAAGTGATCCAAAGAACAACTTAGTGCTAAAAAACAAGTCCATGCCATTCAAAGTAGAGTCATGGAAGTGACTCAGAGGCTCCAACCTAAATAGGATGAGACTTTCCATCTATTCATAGAGATCAAAGGCCAAGGAACAGAACTAGAGAAAGTCGTCATTGTAGCATAACAGTGCCTAGAGGGACCTGTCAACGAATTTGTTATCCAAGAATTCGTTGAACACGAGGTCGTGGCACAACAACAAGTTGAAGAAGCTCAATCTAATCTCGAGGTTTTTGAGGTAGAATTATCCAGATCAGAGTGACTCGGGACGATTCATAGGTGAGTGTTGGGGGCCTGTTGGCCCTTGACCAAGTTTTGAAGATCCTTGGTCATGTTGGACCTATTCTTAGGACTTCGACAAGCTATCGAAGGGGGAGCGCAAGACGAAGCGGAGATCACGGGATCTCAACCCCCTTTTAGGGATTTTTTGGATTTTGGCTTAAGTGACGGGTATGGGGATGTCATCCCATGGGTTTACCCATGTTTAGGCCTGATTTTGTAATGTATAAATAAGTATCTAGGTGATGTAAGAAGTATACCTAGTAGGCTAGTGTATTAAGTGCTAGGTGAGTATGAATGGCTAAGTGCGAATGACAATTCAGTTGTAAGTGGTGGTGAGTGCAAGTAACAATTGTAAGTGCTTTGTGTATGTTTGCAAGGTTGAGTGCAAGTGGTTTTAAGGGACTGTATGTAGGCTTTGTGCTGTAACCTAGCTTGGCGAAGGAGGATCTAGTGGAGAGTCCGCAGATCTCTTGTCCTCTATGAAGTTGATTTGAAGGCTCTATGCATGTAAGAAGGTTGAAGAAAGCTAATAAAGAATACAAAGAGTTGGTGGACATAGCCCCAGGGTGGGGGTGAACCATGTACATACTGTCTTATGAATGCTTTGTGCGATGTGTTAATGTATTTATGTGCTTAGATGAATGATAGGTAGATATGTTCTTTCTTTGTACTTAATAGTAAGAGTAAATGCTGGATTTGACTGTGTGATAGATTAGTGCTGAATGATGTGAATGAATCCTAGATACGATCTCTATTTGTATGCTTAGTTCTTGGATTTGTTGAATCTTGTTGAATACCATATTGTGCTATAATTAAGATTTATCTCTGTCATAGACAAAGATTGAATACTATTGAACTATAACTACTAAGTGCTATGTAAGGTGTTACAATCATAGATCTGTGTCCCAACTAAGGTTGTAGACACTGGAGTCTTGCAACCACCCCTGCCTCTACCTAGGGTGAGACTTCATCTTCTTCGTAGGTGTTGCCGAAAGGGCCAATAGTTAGTGTTTTTTTGGTGTGCTATTGTAGCGTTGAACCCTAGGCCTGCCCCTGTGCCAACAACTATGTAACCTTGTAACCCCCTGTATGAAAAGAAAACAAAAGGTGGGAGAATGTTGTGTATGTGTTATATTATTTGCATGAGTAGTAGTGTTTGTGTTGCACTAGGTACATAGGGGCATTTTGGGGTAGCGCCCCTGAAATTGTTTTTTCCTCGGGAAACTTGTCGCATCGTTTCCTTGTTTTTCATGTTGACTAGATTTTCGTGTCCATTGTTGGGCGGCTTTATGACACAGTTTTTTTCGATGGTTTTCTATTTTCGATTAAGGAATTAGGTTTGTTGAATAATCTAGGTCATTGGGCTAGGGTTTTAGATGTCACTAGCTCCTATATGTATATTGTATTGTAAACATTGTATCACTATGAATGAATATAGAATATGTTGGTTTTCCCGGTTTGGGTTTCTAGGGGAAAAATATTTTTGTAGTGTTTGTATTTTCCATTTTATATTTTCTGTTGTTTTACTGAAAATCTCTTTGCAGTAATTATTGTACAAGGTTAAAATCTATGTAGGGGAATTTCACAAAATATCAATTAATATAGGGGAGATGAGAAATGATAATATATATTCTAATATGATTTTAGATACTTGTTCTCCTAGAGCACTTTGCAACATATGTGGATTGTTGTTTATTAGGGTTTCCATATCCATCCCATCCTTAGGTACTAATGGGCTACACACATAATTTCCAAGAGGTACAGGGATGTAGAAAAACTTGGGACGGTCCTAAGATTGGCTTTTGTGACCATGGTGAGAGACATTGTCATATTTCTTGATAAAATGTCATCCCAATTGAATGACAGTCCCTCATTTGCACAATAATAGATCAAATTCATGTATGATAGGAAGAGTTGAGATGCATCTGGTTCACCATACAACCAAATCAACATAGCCACCATATATTTATAGGGTATCCTCAATAATATTGTGGGGTAACCTCCCTTAGCCATGTGATTGAATTGTTTATTAGGATGATACCACTTTGGGAAGAGTTATTTAGCTATGTATTACAACTCACCAAGAATATTATTGTCTAGCTTTCTTGATTCTTTGTCGAGGTGATAACCTTTTTCTAGGTCCTTGGGTGGAAATAATGCTATGGGTTCCCCTTTGGGATTACAAATACATCTACATTCTAGATCAGCATGTTTCATGATCCTGATGTTGACATCGACAAAAGGGAAGACAACAATGCATGCCATGACTATGAATATTCTAGATCTCTAGATATTTTTGAATATTTTCAACTCATCTTGGTATTCCACTTCAGTGGGGAAACATGATTTATCAAACACGTGATACAAATCACCCCACTTGAGTTTATCTCCCTACTTTTCCAAGTGTCTTGAGGTGTCATCATTTGAGACGAGGGAAGACAACAATGGAGGATGCTCCCATATCTATGAATATTTCTGAATATTTTCAACTCATATTGGTATTCGACTTCAGTTTGGAAACTTTATTTCTAAAACATGTGATACAAATCACCTCACTTGAGTGTATCTCCCTACTTTTCCAAGTGTTCAGAGGTGGGAGAAGTTTTTGGTCAGAAATCCACCATGGGAACTTTCCAAAAATAGTTAAGTCTCAAAAGGTGCCAGAACCGAGGGGGTTAAATTCAAACCTCCTTGAGGGTCAAGTAGCTACTTCATTAGTGGCAACTGAAGGAGATGTATTAGAGATATTATATCTAACCAATTCTAAGGGTTCTCTGTTTTCATATATGAAAAGTCTATGGCCAAAGGGATTGGATGATGTAGTGTTTGTTAACCCTATATCTATAAAAATGGTCTTGAGGGGATACTATGGCACATAGCGGTAAGGCGTTGGATTAGTAGAGAACCATGGACGAGAGGGGTATGGGAGAGATTGTTTTTAACATTTAAAATGAAGGAAAGGAAGCAACAAATAAAAATCTAACCCTATAAAATTCAAGGATTGGGCATCGAGGGCTTACTTGGATCTTTCTCACACATCGAGGGTCATGATCAGTTGAGGATGAGTAGGTTAGGGCTTGATATGCTCATGCCTGGGAACTACCATTCTATCCTCCATTATCAAATGAAGTAATAAGGATAGAGGGGGGAAATGAGTATTTATAAGTTAGGTGGTCATGGTAATAAATGCACGTAGTTGGGTTTTAAATAAATGAAGTTGGACGTAGGTCTTCAGATGGACATCAAAGGAATTTGTGGGAAGTCCTCCGATCTGTATCGAAATACTTTCCATTGAAAACATCATAGTTCATTGAAGTAGATGAGAATAACTCCTCCGATGTATTGGAGGAGTGATTACTAACTCATCCCATACATATAATGAGTTTTCATTAACTTGTGTGATTGCGGGGGGCCTTTTTCTATCAACGGAGCTGGAGGAAAATCCTTCGATATTCAACAAATGAGTTAATTTTAACTCATCCATTGAACATTGAAGGAGTTTCAATTAGCTTTCCCAAAAATATTTAAAACTTATTTTGAAATTTCATAAGTGTTCCAAATTTAAAACAATTACCTGGTTGAAACATTAAGCTTGACGAAAAATGTTTTAGACTGAGATGAAGAAACCATTAGAGGAGATTTTCAAATTTTAAAAATAAAATGGGCTCCATTTTATTGAGAGGATTTTGCAAATATATTACAATAAAATGGAGAGTTGTAGTGCCTAACACAACATGGTATTAAATATATATCAATATTATATATATATGACAAAGGAAATGGATGTTATACGAAAATGATATGCGATGTAACAAATATGGCAATGATATGTGACTGGGGCGTGTTTAGGGATCAAAATTCCCTTTAACTCAACAACATGAATTGTGCCTAGAGACGAGGCCCAATTAGAATATTCCATTTTTGAAATGGAGTGATTCTACGGATGGATGATCTGACAAGTTTCGATGGGCTTTACTATGCTATGGAATGGGTATTTGTATATTGTTTTTTTGTTTCTTTATAAGTTCATTTATTAAGTGTACAATGATAGAAATATTAAGAAGGTTGGGTTTAGGTTATCTCTTACCAACAACATATGGATGAAACCACTATTCAATAAATATTAAACACTAATATTTCATTATAGATTAAGAAAAAAACATCATCTAAGAAAAGGAAGATATATGCAGAAACAACAAATAACCAAAAATAATTCTAGTTGTTTTATAACACAATTTCATAACACCATCATATTCTTGCCAATGTATATTTAGTGACTACAACATTTCAAGATAACTTAAACACAATTATTGTCTTACTAAATCACTTTTAGTAGACAACAACAAAGAAGAACAATCCACAAATTTTGTTACTCCACAAGATTTGGGGAAAAAAATGTCTTCGGGTCTACATGATATTTTGAATCAGATTTGCAAAATAATTCTTTGTCTGATTCTTTCACTTATTAAAAAAAGCCACCGAATTTTCAAGATGAAGTTGACCTCTTTATTTATACAAAAACCACATGAAAAAAATTGCAACAACCTAAGTTTAACTAAAAAAATTAGAAATATAAAGTGGTTCAGGTTCACATGAACACCATCAATGAGCTCTAGTTATCTCATAGGATTTTCCTTGACATAATCAAACCACAGGGAGAGAATATATTCACAGGTATGTAGGTAAATAAATTGATGTTGATCCATCAACATGATGAGCTTATCATTCCTTTTTATGACCTCGATTCTTAATTGCTCTATTTCAGAGCTTAGTTGTCATAGGGCCCACACTACTCCTATCATTCTAGTAGTGAGTCCCTCTAGTTGACCATTTTTAATTGCTTGGATCTCCTCAATATTAGCTCCAAATTATTCATTGATATCTTTGAACCATTGGACTATAACATGAAAATCAATGAAATCATCAAGAGTGTCGAATTTTGGGAGCTGAAGGTCTATCATCCTCTAGTTTACTTTGTTGTAATTTCTGAGAAATTTCCTCCCATCTCTCCTACATTTTCTTTTGTGGCTCAGTTACCAATTGTACCTAATATATTTTTTCTATCATGATCGTGACCAAACTCTCCTCTGCAAGAATTCTAATGCCATATTCTTCTTCCCCTCATCCCTTTTGGAGCTCTCTTATATACTCGATCTGTGACAATACTTGATGAGCCTTCTCCAACCATATCATCATTTATTTATATCCTACGATGCCAAGAAAAGTTCCCCCTTGGTAACATATGATCTTGGTCATAAAAGCACCCCTATCCGATATAAACTAAGTAATATAAATTATTTCAAATTCAATTATCATGAACCTAACCGCTTGGGTAGTGTCCTGATAGTATTCCACCTAATCTCTGAGATGCACAAACTCTTCTCTCATAAAATTGGCTTTTCTTTCATATTCTCTTTCCTTATCTATGCTGGAACTATATATATCCATACTTTCCCCTAATAACTCATTTACACTGGATTTCCCTGCGTCCAAAAGGGTTTCTTCCATGGTGATCATTACAACACTTTACAAAGTCATTCTTTTGTTTTTCATAGTTATTTTTACAACCAATTATATTTTCCTATCATAAGTGATGTTTTGGACATTGGCTACTTCATCCAATGTCTCTAGCATTGGCTAGTCCCCCCATGATAGGGAATTTCCTAAACTACCTAGTGTATGAAAATGTTCAAGTATCATTTATTTTCCCTTGTTGACTTTATGATTCTCATGATTGGTTCCTTCAACTTGTTATTGAGCTATTTGACACTTTCCAACAACGCTCGTTGACCTCACCTCTGTCTTGGAAGATGAGTCTTCAATTTTCTTTGTACTTGGGGCATTTCCCATGATCTCTAAAGTTTCATTTTTGGTTGGGATTGATGAAACTGGGAGTATGGAATGTGAAACAGGTCTCAAAGTAATTTCCTCAAGTAATTTATTGCCTATGGGCCAAACATTTTCATCTATTTTGGTGGCATCACCTCCTGATGAATATTCATCATTTGGGTATCCTTGATCTAAATAGTATGGTGTTGGGGTCATTGTATATAATACCTCTGTTAATTATTCATTCAAAATAACCATTAAAGTTTTTACCTCCTTGTTGTCACTATATATTGTGATCAAATCAACAATGATAAGAGACACTTTTTGTAGGACACCCGAAAAAACCATTGGCTCAACTCCTAATCCTCTAATCGGTATTCTCCCTGAAGTCTGTTGCTGAGCATATCCATCCATTGAGGTGTTATAGGGATTTTCCTTCTCTTATTATCCTCCAAGGGTGACTGGAGTTGTTAACATGGATGTATCTTCCCACACTATGACGGTTTCCCTTTACAATTTCATCATCCTTTCAGCTTCCTCTAAGAGCCTTTGTTCCTATGATCTATCGACTCTCTTCTCTAAACCTTCTTCTTGAGCTTGTGCCACTACTATTTCCCCTATTGTATTCTCTAGAAAGTCTAATTTTTCATTCCTAGAAAGGGCTATGAACTTGACCAACTCTAGTTTCTCTTTCCTCTACAAAACCTCATCCTAGTTGGTAGAATTCTCCGTGAATATTCCATCCTCAAAATCCTCATGTGGGTATCGCCATTGAGACACAACCTAACTAGCATGCTCAAATACCAGTTTCCTAGTGTCATGTTTCCTTTACCTCTTGGTCGAAAATGTGTACTCTATCTGACTCTAAGATTCTTTCCTGGCCTGTGTAGTGTCATTCACAAAATGGTACCCTACATAGGGAACAAGTATTCTCTTTTTTTCATTCAGTAGAGATGCATTGAACCCTTTCATAATGGTCTAGTAGAATACGTCTCTTAACACTAGCTTGTCAGGTACGTGGATTGGTAATAAGTATGGTGCCTCGATTTCTCTGAAAATTATGATATATATGCTTCTTTCATCTAATTATTGGTGCCCAATATTGGAGATTACCTTCCTAGCTTCCTCAGAGAGTCTTTGGTAGTATTGTTTGTAAATTAAAGAATACACTCAAGCTATGAAGCCATCAAAAATTAAATAAATTGACCTTTTGTACCTATTCTCCCATAGGATGTTGAAGTAAACATGTACATGTAATTCAAAAATATACCAAATTAGGCTCAGAATAAATAAAACATTCCTAGTGCATATTGTATCAAAGAGATAAGATTCCATGTAAAATGTGGGGGTTTCTCTGGTTTTTGGTTTTTGTGCTTCCTTTATATTAATGCTCAATTGTTTCGAGATAATGAATCCCCAGTTAAAATTACTTCCATATGTAGCAATTGAATGAGACAAAGGAATCCAAGCTTTGGATAACCTATATAAATCCTTTTCTCCATGTAAAGAATAGGTCAAGTCCATCAGGAAAATGTAGGGTTCTTCGAGGTTCATTGCTTTGTACCACCCTGATTCCTGATTCACAATTTTCTTATCCTCCCTCCATTAGGATGATAAAAATTGACCGGTATTATGGAACTCATATAATATAAAAATAAAATATATGCTCAACCTGAATTCGGTTTCCTTGAGTTTATAATAAACTCTTACCTTTATTGGTAAGAACACACCTATACATTCCCCATCTTTATTATTTAACATGAACTTTTCTACATCAACATGATGATAGATCCATTCTAAGATATAAACACATGGAAATATGGGTGTATTGGATTCTACCATGTACAAAAATTATCACTTGATTTTCTGGAAGAGTTGCTCATCTAACTCCCTCACTTTGGGGTCGTTGTGAGGTGTAAACTATGGGAAATCTTCATACTAGATTTTGTTTTATAAATCAGGACATGAATGAACTATTATCTTGGATGTTATGTTATTATCCATATATTTGAAGAGTGGAGGTGGGTTGGATGGCTTCATTTGTGACATTTTGATCACTGACTCCACTTTTGGGGGAAACTCCATCTTCTTAATAGCTGAACTGGATGCCTCTCTGATTTTCTCACTTCCTCCTTCTGTGATCTTTGGTGACCAAGGAATTATTGGTCATATGGACAGCATATTTCCTACACATGCAACAATTTAACATGTTACTCACTAAATCACACAACATCAGAGACAATTAGGGTAAATACCTTGCGTGCGATGATTTTCCTGAGCCGAAATACCTACTAGTCTAGATCCTTGTGATAAACAAAATACACCTAAGTTTGTAAGAGGAAAAGGATCAATCGTGAGTTGTTAAGAAAAAAAAATCATTTTTTTGAAAGTTATGATACAATTCAAATACAGTTGAACAAATAATAGTTATCCTTCACACCCGAAATCATTACATTTTAGTACAGGAAATCCATTGTATGTTTTCATTAATTCCTTCTATCGTTTGTGAAAGTTCTCGAAGTAAAATATACACATAAATCAATAGAGTGAAGAGACATTGGAATGATGCATCATAGATTTCAAACAATCATTAATTTATGTGTATTTGAGATTGGGAGTCTGGAACTTGAACTATTTGAGGATTTTTTGGGACCAGGTCATGTCTAATTCCATCGATCAGATAGAGATTCATAGATTTTTCACATGTGATTCGATTATCATATTCTTTGAAAACACGGTTATTCCAACAGAGGAAGAACATCTTCAGTAACCACTCACACAACTATATCAAAGATCAACACACTGATGTTTTGACGTGGTAAAACCCCTATGGGGAAACATCCACGACCCAAGCCAACACGACCACTTGGAGCAGTCTATTAATGGAAAAAAAAAGATTACATAGATATTTTATAATATATTTTCTCACAATCGATCATTGTAAAATGACCCTTCATCCTCTTTAAATATAGATCATGGACCAATTAGGTGTTAATCCACAAATCAATGGCCATTAATATCAAGTATAATATGAATCGTGAGATCACTCTATGTCAAGAACATATCATGACTGTTGGATTTCCTAACTACAAATGTATACTAATGCATGCTAAATAAACACACTAAGAAACAAAATTTTACCTAACAACACATTAAACCAAGTAGATATTAACTAAACCCTAAGTGTCTAAATATCCTAACATCCCCCTTTAAGAGAAACTTGGGATAGTATTGAAGGATTTACAATAGTGACACAATAGGAAAAGGAAGGAGTAATTAGAGACTATCCCTCCTTAATGACAACTTACTAAACTCCTAACATAGATCAAAGTTTGGAAAACTTCACTTCTATAAGAGACTTTGTGAAAATGTCTGCAACTTGATAATTTGTAAGGAAAAAGAGCAATTCAATAGCTTGATCATGAATGAGCTTTCAGATGAAGTCCATGTGTATATCGATGTGTTTTATATGTTGATGTTGAACTGGGTCTTTGGCGAGCTTTATGGCAATCTGATTGTCGCACCAAAGGCTGGTCAGATGTTGCTGCTGGAATCCAAACTTTGAAAGAATATGTTGAAGCCACAAGGCTTCTCGAATTGCATTTACCATTGCCCAATACTCTGCTTCTGCTGAAGAAAGTGCAATATCCTATTGTTTCTTATAGGCCCAACTAACAGGTCCATAAACAAGGTTGAAAACATAACCTGCAGTAGACTTCTGATCATCAGGGTCACTAGCCCAATCTGAATCACTGAAACCAACCAATAAAGGTGTCCCCTCTGAACTTTAATGTATCCTGAACTAAATTGTACCGCAGACATAGTGAAGTATCATTATAGCTTCTTTCCAATTGATTTCATGGGGTGTTTTCATATACTAGGCAACAATACAAACAACAAAGGAAAGATCAGGACGAGTATGAGTAAAGTATAAGAGGCTACCAACTAATTGATGGTACATGGTGGCATCAACTTCAGGAGAAGTACAAGTATTAGTAAGATTAACTCCAGACTAGAAGGGAGAATGGGTTGGTTTACAATCATCCATGTGAAAGCAATGAAGAATTTCACAAGCATACTTAGACTGGGAAACAAAAATTCCTTCATTCATTTTCAAAACTTGGAGGCCAAGGAAATAGTGCAAAAGGCCTAAGTCTATCATTTGAAATTTCTTCTTAAGGTTGTTTTTCACATGGTTTAAAAGTTTTGAGTCACTAATAGTAAGGACAAGGTCATCAACATAAAGGACAAGGATTATGATATGGCTTGCTACTTTCTTGGTATAGACATTAGGATCAAAGTGGCATCTAGAGAATCTAGTGTCAATAACAAAGTTGTCCATTTTGGAATACCAAGCTTGAGGAGCTTTCTTATGAACATAAAGATATTTCTTAAGGGTACCAACAAGGTTAGATTCATTCTGGACATAGCCAGGAGGTTGTTCCATGTATATTTCTTCTAGAAAATCTCTGTTCAAGAAGGTGGATTTAACATCCATCTGATAGACCTCCCATTTATGTGAGGTAGAAAGGGAAAGAACAAGGTGGATGGAATTCATTTTGGCTATAGGGAAAAAGGTTTCATTATAGTCAATTCTTTCAACTTGGGAAAATTATTTGGCAACTAATTGAGCCTTTTTTATTTCAAAACTTCCCTTTGATGCATACTTAGTTTTGTAGAACCATTTACATCTGACAAGTTTTCTTCCATTTGGAAGAGGTAAAATATCCCAAGTATTGTTTTCCATTAAAGAATGATACTCTTCATTCATTTTTGTATCCAAATTTGGATGATCCGAAGCTTATGCAAATGTTTCTGGATCATGAGTCTCTAAAACTTGAACCAAAAGAGAATAGGCTCACTAGAACTGTGAACTTGTCCAATGATGATCTAATGGATCACTGACAAGATCAACAACTGCTTCTCATGTTGAATGGATCCATATAGGAAGCAGTGGAGATGGTGTTGGTTCAAGTTCAAAGGAATCATTTGGAGGAAGGTGAGTGGGAGGTGGTTTTTCTTCCTTTGTATCATCATCTGAAGAAGAAACCAGAATAGGAATAAAAGAAGGCACAAACGCCAAATATGGCTCCCAGGCTGAAGAAGGCACAAATGTCAAATTACCCTCGTAGAACAAAGAAGGCCCAAACAACAAATTAGGCTCATAGACAAAGATATTTTCATAAAATTTAACATCTCTTCGAATAATAATTTCATTACAACGTGGTTGAATAATTCTATAAACTTTGACATCTTTAGAATAACCAACAAATATACACTTCTCAATTTTAGTTTGAAATGATTTCCTTTTCTCATTAGGAATGTGAGCCCATGCTATACTGCCAAATACACAGAAGTGACTTACATATGGTTTAATTTTAGTCCAGTGTTATATTTTTAAGAGCCTTTGTGGGAGTTTGATTTACTATTTAATTTTCATAGTTGATGGCTTCCTCCTAATGCTTTAGACTTACTGCCTTGCATTGATTATCCAATTATCCATTTATTTTAATGTCTGGCTCTTTCTCTCAGCAACACCGTTTTGTTGTGGTGTATATGGAATAGTTTGTTGCATTTAGATGCCCTTTGTAGTGCAGTAACTTGTAAACTTATTGTTCACATATTATCCTCCATTATATGTTCTTAACCTTTGAATTTGATGTCCATATTTCTTTTCTACAAAGGCCTTCTAGGAAAAAATAATTTCAAAAAATTCTCTCTTAATTTTTAAGAAGTAAACCCAAGTACGTTTGGAAAAGTCATCAATGAAAGTTAAAAAATACTTGCACCCAAAAAAATATGGAGAAGAAAGTGGACCACACAAATCACTTTGAACAAGCTGCAAAGAGCATGAGGCATGCCAAGAGGAGCATTTCTCAAAACTATCCATATTATGTTGGTCGAGAACACAACCGACACAAGCACCATCTCTACATGAAACAGGAAGAAGACCAGTCACCATCTGTTGATTACATAGTTTATGAAATGAGTGATAGTTTAGATTACCAAGCCTCTCATGCCAAAGTTTTCTCAAGTCATCTCTATGAGCAACAAAAGCTGATGAAAAAATGATGACCCAAAGTTTTCAAATTTGTAGAACCTAGTAATATCATCAACAATTCTAGTTGCAAGAACATGCTTAGGTTCTTTTAGATCCTTGATTACAACTTGGTGAGCTGAAAACTCTACGGTTTTACCTTCACCTAAATAAGTGATTTCATATACTAATAGAAGGTTACAAGAAAGACTTGGAACACATAATACATCATTGAAATGACCATTTTCAACTTGAATTGTTCTATATCCTTCAACACTAAGATATTTATCATCACCAACAAAATATCTTCTTGATGTTACATTCATTTAGAGAAGAAAATATGTCTCTATCCTTAGCCATACAATAAGATTCTCTAGAATCAATAAGTCACTCATCAGAAGAAGAAGTATAAGTTGTATTCAAGGAGAAACCAAAACCAGAAAGTGCATGTCCATCAGAAGAAGAAGAAGAAGTAGAATCAATACCAATATTTTTATTCTTCATCACATCTTCTAAAGTTGCCATATTATTTAAGCATTTGAACTCATCATGACCATGTTTATCACAAAAGTTGCAATGTCTGTCAGTCTTCTTATTTTTATGTTTTTCTCCTTTATTACCATTAGGAGTAGAAGTTGTCAAAGTGGGTTTGGGACCCTTATGTTGTGTGTTTTTGTGGAGAGGATGTTGCTTATTGGGGTTCTTGGTTTTATCTTTCTGATGGGCGACTAAGGCATTGTTGGAGGTACTTGCAGTGTTGATCACTCCAAGCTGTACAAGCTCATCTTTCTCTCTAATCAAAGCATCACAAAATTTCTCAAGACTAGGTTTTTAATAATTTTCCCCTAGAGCCTCTTGCGTGGCATAAAAGGTAGATAAAAACACAAAATAAGCACTACCTATCTTAGAAATAATAATATAGATGCAATAATATTATTCTATCTTTATCTTACATTCTTCACATAAAATTCTGAGTGTTTTAAACTTAGATAGATAATCTTCAATGCAATAAATATCACTTGGACTTAAAGTCAGTACTTTATTTTCTAATTGTTGTGCTCGAATAATATTGTGTATGCCAAATACAAATTCAATATTTTCCCAAGCTTCTTTGGGTTTATGAATTTGTTGAAGGTGGAACCTTAAATCAGGAGAGATGGGCATTCTGATTAGTCCATGTTCTTCACCATTTCTATTATCCCATTTGAATTTCTTATCGACATTAGTAGGTTTTGTTACCTTTCCCAAGGTAATTTGGTACAAGTCTTTACCTCTTAATAAAACCTCCATATGGGATTTCCATTGGAAGTAGTTGGTGCTGGTAAGAAAAAGATTAATTGAAGAAGCCATATTAAATATGTAGATAATATGGATTTAAAAATTGAAATTGATGATATGGATGGAAATATCTCAAAAAACTAGGCGGTCTAAAAAAAATGGCAATAAAAATAGACATTGGATGTGAAAGTTATGCCCTTTTTTAAAAAGGAATAAACGGTAACCAAAGGACCACGTATAAGTTTCTTTATGAAGTGACCCATGTTTATAAAAAGAAGTGGGGATCAATTTTACAATGAAGTTACTTTATAAAAGAAAAGATGGATGAAAAATAGATAACTCTAAATTATTAAAGCTACTTATACTGATTCACTTTTATACTTGAAGTCAAATACACTTTACAATCGAGCATGGAAATTTTCAAAAAAAAGTAACAAAATGAGAGACTTGAATCCTGTTATTCTTTTTTCAATCCCGAGTGTCAATTTTTGATGTTAATCGAGTGTAGGAACTACCTCTTAGACTTAACAATGGGTATTTTTTCAACTGACCTCGTCGACGCTCAATGTTGATCGATGTTGGCACCTTCATGAGAAAACAACACCCTTGAGCAACTGGTATCCTAAATGACCAATGTTATACATTAGTCAATGTCAACATTCTCAATACTGTGAAATATTGTTGAAACATATATTGAATTGATCGACACTCAAAATTGATCGACATCGATGTTTCAGAGAAGCAATTGCCAGGTATCGAAGAACATTACCTTTAGTATTGATTTTTTGAAGACTTTATGGATTTATATATGAAAATCAAACCATATGAACAATGAAGAATCCCAACAAAACATTAAATGTGAAACTTATGTAAAAATATCAATTGGAACAATGCAAACAACAAAAATAAAGTGATACCCGAAAATTGGAAAAATTTTAGGGTGTGTTGAGTGCTCAACAAATGATGATTTGATGGTAGAAACCATACTCTCTATTTCCATCTATAATTATGTTTACATACTTCTTGGGAATTGGTTCTTATATTGAGGCAATAACCCATTGACGACTCATAAATATTTGTACATATATCCCGAAGACATTCTCTTTGACTGCTCATGGGGATTTGCTCGAATGCATTCCTCTTTCCATTTAACCAGTGGCTCCTACCTTTTCGTCGAGATTTGAGTTAGAATTAAATTTTTTTAAAAGAACATGATGTTATTACTTTATTTGAAAGTCAAGAACCTTACCATGGGGTTTCTCCACTGCCATCGAGCATCCATATCCCTAATGGAGTTACCCTGATATCATGGACCTTTCTCCTCTAATAGGGAGCATCCATAGCCCCAATGGAGATATCTACATACCCTCCCAATCATAAATTCAAAATTCTTATTTTGTGTATATATTTGTTGCATATGTGTCGGGAATGAACCAGGGAGGATGATATTGTTTTTCGAGTGAAGGATCAGGACTATATACTTCCTTCTTTGTCTCTTCTGAATAGTATGAGAACATAATTTCCTTTGTTCGAGGTATTGGACAAAGTCTCCTCTATTTCATTTCCCTAGGTATTCCCAAACCATGAGTTAGTTGACTTATTTGTTCCTTAAGAAATTTTCATAAATAAACTTGAATTACCCATGTGTTGAATCCTCTAACAAATAAACATTTTCCCCATTGTTCTGCGAAATTTAAAACTAAGAGATAATAACCTAGCTGCAGTAGATTGCACCACCAATTTGACAAAAACACACCTGAAAACGTGCTATAATTAGAGAAATCAAAAAAAGAAAATCAAAAGAAATCATATCGATCAAAACAAATCAAACCAAAACAAAAGAAAATTGAAAGCACCAAACTTCTCACTCAAAAAAAATTTAAAATAAATAAGGAAAACTATATCACATGAAACTGTCTTGGAGAAAATTTATGAAAAAAAACACTTTAGGGCTTGGTCATTGATGGGAAGAGATTCTATCTCACCCCTAAGGTTTTGTAGATGGTAAGTTCCTATCCCAATTTTCTCATCGAATTGAAAAGGTCCAAGCACAGATTTTGGAATTTAGAATGTTTTTCCTTTGGTTTGTTGATTTTATCCCACTTAAGAACTGTGTCCCCTACTTCGAAGTTTTGATTGCAAGCCTTGTTTTTATCAAACTATTTTTTAACTATTTGCTGACGGACCACAAAATTTCTTCTGAATTGTTCTCGTTCTTCCTCAACCATAAGGAGGGTATCAATTCTTTCATATAGGATGAGAGTTGTCCTCTTGAGGAATGGGAAAGATCTAAGGATGGAAGATATATTTTGGTTGGCAAAATGGATTCTTTTATGTGCACCAGAAATTAAGGGGAATTACCTAGTGCTTCGTTGAGGGTTACCTTATCATCCCATAGAGCATTATGTAAATCATTATGCCAGTTATGGTGATTCTCTACGACTGTCTTCTTAAGAATCCTTATTAAGTTTTTATTAGTAGACTCGACAACACCATTTCCCTATGGAAAATAGTTGGAAGAATACTTCAATATAATCCATGTATCTAATGTAAATTCACTCAAGAGTGTAGAATAAAAATGTGCACCGTTATAAAACAACAATATCGAAGGCACCCAAAACCTTGTCATCATGTGTTGTTCTAGAAATTGTATTACCACCTTCTCATTAACATGGGTAAAGGGAATGTCTTATGACCATCAAGTGAAATAATCAATAGCATTCAGTATATAATTATGCTGTTTGGACGAGTTTGGGTTTTTCTCTCCTATTATATATATTCCCCATTTTTCAAATGGCCTAGAAATTAACACTGATTTTAGTTCAATGGACACTTTGTTTTCCTTCCCAATGCTCAACTAAAAATCTTTGCACCTCCTAACATATGCATGAGTGTCTCTAAAAAATGTGGACCAATAATATCCAACCCTTAAAATATTATGGGTCGTAGTCTCCCCTTCGAAATGGCCCCTTGTAGGACCATCGTGGAGTTCCTTCAACACAGTTTCAACATATTCCTTTTCGATAAATCATATCAAAACACCATCATAATTTAAGACGAAAAGTATAGAGTTAATAAAATGGTATCAGGTGGATTTTATCCTAAGTTCTCTTGTCTCTCTCTCTCGGTTTCATGTATGGAGTGAAGGTACCATGATGGAGAAAATAATATAGGTCAACATACCAAGATTCTTGTGTGATTGGGATGTACAATACTTCAGCACACCATAAAGTCAACTTGTTTTTGCAACCCAAATCCCCATTTTCTATAAGATCTTCGAATTCTTCGACCATTTTCCACAGTCCTTGACCTCTGACAATTCTTGTTGGTTTAATTTCTAGATAAAATTCTTGGATGACATCCATCTATTTGGCTCTTCTTTCTCCCATTTCTTGTTGCGTGAATAGTTACCTAATGAATGCATAAGGCACTATGACCTTTGAATGATTATTGAATATGTAAGGTCTAAAGTGTTTCACTTCTTTATAGAAAACATAGGCTTCTTTGTCATTGGCTGGGTAATTATTCTCCATTCCTTGTAATTTTTTTCTCATGAATTAGACAGGTGCCTCATTGTTCTCATCATCCTTTTGAGTAAGGACTACAACAAATGATTGAACTGAAGAGAAAGTGTAGAGATAAAAATATTTGTTGAAATCAGGGAAGCATAGTACAGGGGATTGTGATATAGAAGTATTAATGTTTTTGAAATGTCCCTTTCCCTCAATAGTCCATTTAAGCTCAACATCCTTGCATATCATTCTTTGTAGGGGTTTAACTATCTGTATGAAATTTGGACTGAAGTTTCTTACAAGATTAATCATTCCAAAGAAAATTTTCATATCCTTTTTGTTATGAGGGAGTGGAATTTGTGAATTTTTTTTATGCATTCAGGATCAATATGGATACCATCCCTAGAAATGACGTGACCTAATATTTTTCCTTCCTTTACTCCAAATAAAGTTTTTTTCGGGTTCAAGGATATCCCATACTTCCAATATCTTTCAAATTTGGGTGAGAGGGGTGGTATGATCAGCCCTATCCTTGGAATAAACCATAACATTATCCAGGTATAGCACTACACATTTGTTAATTAATCCCTTAAATTACACATCCATGTGTCTTTGGAAAGTAGTTCCCACATTGATTATCCCAAATGGCATGCTTTTGTAGGAAAATGTTCCCCATTTAGTTTAGAAGGTTGGTTTCAATATGTCCTCCTCTAATACTAACACTTGGTTGTATCTTGAGAAACCATCTAGAAGTGAGAACATTTTCCCTCCTGATACGATGTGAGATCGGAAGAGC
>CBVK0100020205.1:0-41208 GCA_900067695.1 Picea abies
CTTCCGATCTCACAATTTGCACCCATTTCAAGGGTTATTGGCTGAAATTTTAGGCGCACTTCTTGGAGGAGGTTATTTTTGGTGTTTCTTGGCTATTTTCATGGTGGAGGATCTTCAACTAGTGTTTAAGCTTGATTATTCTTGGTGAAGTAAGTAGAAAATCTGCATTTCTTTATTGTAAATGAATGCTTATGGTGAATTTACTTGTTTCATATCAAAGATTATGAAATTGCTTGCTTGAAACCCTAGGAGAAAGACATATGTTATTATTTTTTTCTCTATAATTTTTCACTTGTTTAAATTTGTCAATAAAACACCTTATCAAAGAAGTAGATACTAGAGCCCTACCATTGTAGCACTCTAGTAACCCTACTTCATTGCCTATTGCATATTTTATTTCAAATTGTCTAAGGAAAAGAGAAATCGCTAGGGCCTAAGTTTCCTTACTTTCTAGCAATTATCTCTAGGACTTGGATATTTGAGGCCTTGGGCTACCAACACCTCTCTCATCTTCTCCATCTCCTTTGACTAAGTATTATCATTTCTATTTTCCTCTAAGAGTTGCTACTGTTATCATTGACTCCATTATCCTAAAAGGCACTAGTCTACTCACTACAAGTGATTGATTGATCAAACAACTTTCAAACCATCTTCCTTGGAGCATTTACTAACTTCTACTAACCCTAGATTATCTAAATTCACTAACTAACTTGTTGTTGTTGCAAACGATTCCTACAGTCATCTAACAGCAGCAAAATGACCCTAAAAGTGACATGTTATGCTAGCTAGACATTGCTAAAACTGCTTGTGACTATCTAAAATCAATTTGCCTAGTTAAAGCTATTATTTCAAGGCTTTTCTCAAGCATTTTGAAGCATAATTATTGTGGTTGTTACAAATTTATCATTTGTTGTTATAAACTGTTATACTGATGCAATTTTTATATCAGCTACTCTATTTTTTAAGATTTCATTGTCTTATGAAGCATTAATATCATTTTGGTACTTGGAAAGTGCCCTTTTTTCTCTTTGTTGTCTTGTTCTGCGCAGGTACACAATATTACTCTTTTGTTTCATCTCTAATAAGACACAAAGAATCTTTTGACTTGAGTGACCTATGAGAGAGGAGGAACTTTCTTGTATCATTTTCCTTAGCCTTCTCAAACCCTCAAGTCACTGGGGACATCTCCCCTGGGGTACTGTGACATACTCCTAAATAGAAAGGGGTTTCCGATTAAGGTGACAGTGATAGGTCACTCCCAGTTACGCCAATTTTGTATCCACTTGCCTTGGGCTTTGGGCAAGTACAAATTGTGCGATAACATTTTGGCGTCATTGTCGGGGAACACTAAGTCAATATTCCTCAATGACACTTTTTCGGTAAGCCTTTATCCAAAGCCTTCTTTTCACAAAGCTTACCTAGCAACTCCACTGAGGGTGATTCCCTCATCCCTTTAATAATCCTTAAGAGGATATCTGGCGACTCCACTAACCTTTTCCAAGGTGCCACCTTACTCTCAATTTTGTGATATTTCAAAGTTATGGGATCATGGTGCCCTGGGAACAAGTGTATCCAACTATTGATTTCAAAAGTTTTCAAGGATACACATATTATTTTGATGCAAAATGGTTAAACTCTCCAAGATTCGAAGGCCTCCCAATTACTCACATTGTAGAATTCTTGAAGTATATAAGTGAGATAGAATTGGAAGGGAAGGATGTTCTGGTAAAATTGTTCATACTTTCCCTGCCATCATTTCCTACAGCCATTAGGGCTGCATACTGTTGATTTTTCATAAGCTAGGTTAAGCATGTAGTTCATTTCAATTTCATCATGTCTTAACCATAAACAAGAATGTTACAGCAACCAAGATCACAAGAAGAAACACCATGCACAAGTACACAAGATATATCCTGGGAAACCCTTCTCAACAAGGGAGAAAAAAGCCAGCCAAATCCTTTGCTATATCCTTCAAGAGAAAGACCTTTCACCACCAAGAATGACTTAGCACACAAGAGGGTGCTTAAGCCCTAGAAGACTAGCGCCCAAGAGAGGTACGCACCTTTGTCAAAGAGAAGTACTTGCTGAAATTTCCAAAACACACAAGAAGGATATGATTCTACAATAGAGAATCATATCCTACTTATATTAGACTTTGACCAATTAACAAGGGCGTCTATTGGCACAACAGGGCCGACCTCTCTAAGTCAAATATACTTATTATTATATTTATTATTTATTATAATTAATATTAATATTAATATTAATATTAATTATCTTTTACATTTATTATTAATCACATTAAGGTGGGGCCGACCTGTACCCTTTACATAACAATTAGGGTTACAGGTAGGTCTGACTCTTGAACAATATATATAGCAAAGGATCTGATACACCCACTAGTGCTCATCCACTAGGGGCACATCCATAGGGATGTCATAGATCTGATTCACTGCATTACACAGATGAACCAGGTCTTCACACGTTCACCTGTGCTCGTCCACAGGCACATCCACTCTACAGATCTGCTTTCCCACTGCCACCGACAGGAGAATCATTTGGAGTCATCTCGTCAACTCTGTTGCTCAGAGAAGGCCATCACATCATCTTCATTGTTGTTCACATGACGATGTGCCCAACACTTTTGGAATTCTCACGTTCACCTTGTGCTCAGCCACAGGCACGTCCTAACTCAACAGATCGCTTTTGCACCGGATAATCATCTGGAGTTCTTCTCACTCACATCATGGAGGAGGTCATCCATACATTCCTGACTCTATCCCATGCAGGAGCCACGAACCCTTCTTAGGGGCTTTCTCTCAGGTTTGTAAGCTGAGAGAGAGACTCACATAGCTGCTATGTTCCACATCTCACAGGTTTGTAAGCTGGAGGATGTCTCCCATAGCTGCATTCATCAACACATACTACTGCAGAAATCCACCTTATAACAGCCTTCTTAATTCAGTCTCAAAGTGCTTTACTTGATTCATAATTAATTGCTAGTTTCATTTATGACAATGTTAACTAGTCTTGTGCTTTCCACGCTGATTTAGATATCTTTTCTTGCTGATATACATTATTGCTAACAGCTGTATTTAGGGACAGCAAGCTTAACTTGCTTGTCCAATTGATTATATTGCAACATATGCTTTTTTCTCGTGTGTCTCGGGCAGGTATAATCATCCAACAAAGCACTATACTTTTGGGGCAGCTTTCCTTGTTCTACAAGTCATCTTCCTTCCCCTCCTCTTCCACTTAGCTTTCTGACCTCTAGGGAGATTTCCATCTTCCTTCCTTTTCTCTTACCTTTCCCCTAGGGTCTCTGGGATCGCGTCCAGGAGTGACCTTAGTCACCCCCAAGTGCAGGACCTACATCGAGGTAACATTGGGTGTAGTGTCCCATAGTTATAGCACTTGCTTTTGTGGTTGGGTCGGGCTTTGCCCAACCTACAACTTGTGCTCTAACAGGAAGTCCATAGCATGAGCATCTTGTAAGCGACTGTAAACACTTGTGAGGGATGCAGCAGTAAAGCGATCAATTGCAGCATATAGTAGACAGGATTTGAGCTTATGATTGCAGCATAATATTAATTTTTTCCTCTCAGATCTGATAGAAAACAAAATTCTGGCTGGTTTGCAAGGATTAATAGATTGAGCACCTTGGCCCAGAAGGAGAAGAGTTGCCACTAAGCCCTTAAAGACATAATCAAAAAAATCTTTAAGTGCAGGAGGCAAGGTTGAATTGAGAAGGGCGTTCAGATCCACCATTTGAGGGGGTCCATTGAATTATTGAGGCTGATCTGAAAGTATAAGGGATCACTTCAAGGAGAGCATTGGAATTGGTTAGCATCATTCAAGAAGAGAAGTAATAAGCCCTTAACAAACTCTTGTGCATACGCCTATGAGAACTTCACAAGATCCACTTTTTATGGATTTTTGAGAAAGAGCCCAGCTTATGAAAAGATATGTGCAAATATTTGGTGGCATGATTTGAGGAGATGGCTAACATTGTTATGGAAGCATTCAACCTCTGAGGAAACGCCCAGGACCTATCTCAGCACAAATCCACATCAGATCCACAAATTGAGGAAATTGGTTAGCTTGAGGAAGGGGCGTCCATCATTAAGGAATCTGTGTGAGCAGATTTTAAGGAGCATTCACAACTTTTAGCACATTTTTTTAGGGCAGCCCGTCTTAGGGAGTAGTTATAACAACCATTGACCACTTCTGCAGATATCCACATGAAAGATTTACAGTACAAGGAGTATGATAGCAAGAAGAAATGCCCTATCTTTGGGGAACCCCACGACAGTTGGCACATCATCCAAGTCAAAAGAAACCCAAAGAGGAGGAGCACTTTGCTCTAAAAGACTCAAGTGTTTTGTTTATTCATTTCTCTCGGAGGCAAAGTGGATCTAAAACCACTTGTATTTTTGGGAAAAGTTGTTGAGAAGGTTAAGGATGTAATAATCTAATCATTATTCCTTGGAGAAAATGATGGATCTAGGATTTGCCAACATATTTTATTGTTTTCCTTGGAGAGAGTATAGATCTAGATCCATCCCATTATTATTATGTTGTAAGAGGTTGAGCCAAAAGACTATTTAAGAAGTAGCTCCATCACTTGTTTCTCATGGTTGGATTTGGGGAGATCCCCACTCAGAGCTTAGTTAAATATTTTGAAAACAATGAAGGTGAAAGGTTTTTCTTGTGAGGCATAATGTTTGGGACTCAAATTGCTGAAAACTAATGTTGAAATTTCTTGCATCAAATGTGTTGTGAAGGACTATAATCTGAGTAACATTTTCCTTCTTTAGAAGAAGTTTAATTGTGGTTTATTCCCACTTTAAAATCTGTGTGATTATTGCTGGAAATGTCAATGTGTATCTTTCTTCCTAATCAAGAGTTCACCGCCATTCACATTGTCTATTGGTAAATAAACCCTCATGCATGTTTGGAATCTCCTTAATTCGTGTTTTCAGAAGAAGTTTCTGTTTTAGTGGACAGCAAGATAGGACTGCTGTAGGTTCATCATTTGAGCTACATGCTTCCTAATCACATAAGAAAACAGCCCTCCTAGTTTTATCCTTTGACACCACTTGCCCAATGGATTGACACTAGTCTTGGTCCACCCATCACCCTCTTCAGAAAATTTCTAATACAATGTCTGTTTAGCTAAAGTCAACTCTTCATTCACCTTCAGCCTTCATTGCATAGCATTAGCAATCCTATTGTAGGGATAACCCCCTTGTGCCGTAGAAGAGCTGGCATAAAGTGAGAGATGGAGCTACTATGGTGACAGTAGCTAGACCCTCTTAGTTCCTCCAAGGTCTTACTTGTGCTTTAGGACTTTATCACAAGAAGTGAGGATTTGGATGGTAACAGGATCCTTGCACAAATTAGGTTACTGTGAGAAATGTACCAATGTATAGTGGATAACACAAGTTGATAAGATGTCCTTGGGCAAGTGCTCAAATGATACAATGACCAATTGTCAATCCAACCACAAAAACCCTGTGTAGATGGCGTTAAAATATTGTGTAACTGCAAAGAATATTCTTATCCCCTTTTGTGGATAAAGATAAAATATATTTATTATTGATTAGATCAATCATCAATCCCCTTTTGTGGATTGATCATGTTGGGCATTGCAATTGACCAAATCCCCTTTTGCGGATTGGTCCAACCCTAATTGTAATAGGCTAAATGAAAAGACGGCCCCAGAATATATTAAAGTGGTTATAACCACCCAGAATGAGAAGTCGGCCCAACCAGAATATATTAAAGTGGTTATAACCACCCAAAATGAGAAGTTGGCCCTACCAGTGAAAAGACACATGTTCAACACCTACCAGATTGTATAAATAAGAGAGGCCAGCGCCTCATTTGGACACACACACAGCTCACTCATCTAGTGCGCAAGTATTGAAGGAAGCTGCAGTTACCAGTTGCCGGAAGAAGGAAGAGAGAGAGAGGCGCATCCATGGGAGAGGAATTTATGTATTGCTTGGTTCATTGTCTTGGCATTGTATTGGCTATCTATATTAAGGAAATTTTGCTGGGTTTTCTTCCCCTTGAGGGTTTCCCAGGATAAATGCTTGTGTACTCTTGTGATTGTGTTTCTCTCAGTGATCCTATCTATGCTATTGTTATCTAGTAAATTGAAAATAACCTAATAATAGCAGAAACTTTAACATGGTATCAGAGCTAAGCTGAAGAGATTATCTTTCATAGGAAAAAGAAAAACGTCATTGTTGTTGTACATGAAAATTAGGGTTTTTTACTGAAGAAGGTTTTCAGCCCCAAATCCATCTAGAAAGGTGCGCCCGACTTCAAGGAACATTTTGGCATCTTCAGCGCACATTTTCAATGGCTAGATCTCCCGGAAAGTGAAACCCTAGTTTTCATAAAGTACCAGAAGTACCAAAAAACCAGAGTACCAGAAGTACCAGAAAACCAGAAGCACCAATGCAGAAATCTGCAAATCAAGTTTGAAGGGGTAAAATTTGGATTTTCAGAAATCTAACTGTACCAGCATACTCGCCTCAGTCTAGCGCATCTTTTGGTGAGTTTAGTTTTCAAATCCAAGAAGTTTGATTTTTTTATTATTTCTATAGCCCGAAGGGCTAGGGTTTCTATTGCAAGAAAGAATGGCTACCAGCATGAGGGTAGAAGACAAGCTGGAAGGATCTAGAAACTTTAGATCTTGGAAGCATAGGTTGCAGATGATTCTAGACGAGAATGATTTCCTAGAACATGTTACAGTGGGTGTACCAGAACCAGATGAAGAAGAGCAAAAGACCAGGCATAAGAAGAATGAAAAGAAAGCAAAGAGAATCGTGTCAGATTCAGTAAAAGATCACTTGATCCCTCATATCCGAACTATAGACAGCAAGAAAAATGTATGAAGCACTCAGCAGGTTATATGAAAGCAAAGACATTAGTCAGAATCTTTCCTTAAGAAATCAGCTTCGTAATATGAAGATGGACAACTCAGAATCTGTCACATCCTATCTTATGAGAGTTTCTCAGATCAGAGATCAGCTTGCAGCCATTGGAGATGTCATTAGTGACAAAGAACTTGTAACCTGTGCAAGAAGCAAGTTACCCAAGTTTGATAAGTTATGGGCAGATTGCACACACGAAGAATCTAGACTTGCAGACCAACAGAAGAGATTAATTGTCGATGAAGAGGAAGCTCTTACAACTGAAAAGAACAAAAGAAGTTCCTTCAGGAAGAACAATAAAGAAGCTAACTCCATAAGAGTTTCGGATAAGAAGAGAGATGTTTCAAAGATCAGTTGCTACAACTGTCAAAAGTTGGGACACTTTTCCTATGACTGTCCTCAAGGAAAAGGGAAAAGAAAGCATCAAGCACATGTGGCAGAAGAAGAGGAATCTCCTCCCTCAAAGAAAGCTTTAGCAGAAATTAAGGATTATGTACTTTAAGTTGAAGATAGTTGATCTGAAGAAAGATACCAAATGATGGAGTTCGTAGAGCCTCCCCACACAAAAACAAAAGATAAGTATTCATGTTTACTTTTAGTATCTTGTTTACTTTAATACCTTCTCATTACAAGTTAGTTTTTTTTGTGAGAATGTTAATTAACCTCGTTTTATTTCAGTGTCTATGCAGACTTATGAAGGAAGTGTCAAAGAAGAGGATGAAGAAAGAGATAAAATATTTATTTAATGTATGATCACTCATGAGAGTGACAAAGAAAGCATACGGTAAGTAATTTTACAAGTCTCGGAAGAAAGAACTTATCCTGTAACTTGCAGAAGTTAGACAACACGACGACGTATGATATGGTGACAGTCAGTAAAGACCAGACAATATCCAGTATTTATATAGGAGCAGGAGGCTCCTAAAGATGCAAAGCAAAAATATTCAAGATGAAGAAAAAGATGGATACTCAGATATAGTGGATGAGATGCAGGTAACTACAGGTTGCTCCAGTACCGTTCTTATAGATGCAGATGTAGCAGGTTGATCCAGTATGAAGACAGAAAGAAAGAAATATGCGAACTCAAGAAGGCACCTAGGATATTACATAAGAGAACTTCAAGGATGATGATTAGAAACTGTCAGTTTGGTGCAAGAGGGAGCTATGTCTCCGAGTTCAAAATAGAAGATCGTGATTTGATGCAGTTAGGAAAGCAGATGGATGGTGCCCAGATATTTTGATCAAGACGAAATTTATCCAATAGATGGATGGTGCCCAACAAATGGGTAGCATGGTATTATACCATGGAAAGATTTTGGACCACAAGAGATTTTTTTCAGATCCCACAAGTAGACCTTCGTAGAGAAGGAACAAACCTTCGTAGAGAAGGGGAATGAGAAATTTGCCAAGATTGGCCTCTGTCCAAATGTCGAGTTTTGGATACTCTAGGGAAATGCTAGAATACCCTCGTAGAGAGGGGTGTGACCACCCTCGTAGAGAGGAATGTGGATGTTTCTCCAAGGGGCAGTGGGCAGATACTCTCCTCTGGCCAAGGATGGAGTAGCCTGGAACACAAACCTTGACCATGTGGAATGGTTAGTTGGCTCTTGAGGTTTGTGTCGTGATCCTGCATGGATCATGGAAAGGGAGTCTAGTCTTTCCCAGGCTAGCATCTTAGCTTCTCTAGTTCATGTGGGATGACTAGGAGTGAAGCTATGGTAGTAATCCTCCCTAGTGGATGGGTGAGATATATGACTACAAGACAAGGGAGAACATAAAAGGAAAGGTAAAACTCGTAGAATATCTTCTGTGTGAAGATAAGATAAGAAAGAAGTATCTTCTGCGTGAAGACGAAAGAAAGAAAGAGTATCTTCTGTGCGAAGATAAAGAGAACAAAACTTCCGATGATTTATAGATATGCCAGTCAGTGATCATGATGCCAGATGACCAAGTGGATGCCTCCAGTTATCCAGTTGATGATGTTGCCCAGTTGATGATGTTACCCAGTTGATGATGTTATCCAGTTGATGTTGTTATCCAGTTGATGATGTTGCCCGATTGATGATGTTATCCAATGGATGTTGCTACCTAGTTGATGTCGACATCCAGTGACCTGTCAAAAGATAAAGAATATCCTTCTTGCTAAGAGGGAGTGTTAAAATATTGTGTAACTGCAAAGAATATTCTTATCCCCTTTTGTGGATAAAGATAAAATATATTTATTATTGATTAGATCAATCCCCTTTTGTGGATTGATCATGTCAAGCATTGTAATTGACCAAATCCCCTTTTGCGGATTGGCCAAACCCTAATTGTAATAGGCTAAATGAAAAGACGGCCCCAAAATATATTAAAGTGGTTATAACCACCCAGAATGAGAAGTCAGCCCAGCCAGAATATATTAAAGTGGTTATAACCACCCAGAATGAGAAGTCGGCTCTGCCAATGAAAAGACACATGTTCAGCACCTACCAGATTGTATAAATAAGAGAGGCCAGCGCCTCATTTGGACACACACACAGCTCACTCATCTAGTGCACAAGTATTGAAGGAAGCTGCAGTTACCAGTTGCCGGAAGAAGGAAGAGAGAGAGAGGCGCATCCTTGGGAGAGGAAATTCTGTATTGCTTGGTTCATTGTCTTGGCATTGTATTGGCTATCTATATTAAGAAAGTTTTGCTGGGATTTCTTCCCCTTGAGGGTTTCCCAGGATAAATGCTTGTGTACTCTTGTGATTGTGTTTCTCTCAGTGATCCTATCTATGTTATTGTTATCTAGTAAACTGAAAGTAACCTAATAATAGCAGAAACTTTAACAGATTGAACCGATCCAAGATTTTGCCTCTTTTGCTTATCCCAAGCTCTCTAAGAAGCATTATTAACATAGGAATAGTCATACCTATATGACAAGGCTATTGATAAAGGCGAGATGTGGTTGGTGAAGAATCTAATGTTTGTTGAACAGAAGATGCAGGATGTCATTCTTGTACCAACTCACCATACTAATTCAAGTACTAGTTCAAGAAGTAGGATGTCGTTCTTTCCTCCCATGTTTAACACAATTTTCAAAGACAGAAGCAAAGCACCAGATTTTACCCTTGTTTTAAGATTTTGTTGACCTTGCATGTTAAGGGAGCTTCCACGTGGAGCTACATCCCTTAGCCAAGTCATCTTCGTCCAAATCATTCTCCAAGTGACATTATCAAGATCAGTTTTGGTGACTTCACAATGATTTGATTGACTTGCTCTCTCCATCGTGGCATCACTTGCTCTCTCTATATTCCTCTTTAAGGCTATAATTTACTTCATTCCCATCACCATAGGTTCACCCGTTTTGGGTTTGACCACACTTTAATTTTTTACTATGCCATTTGTTTAGTCTTTTAGGGAGGAGATACTGATTAATTAGAGAGGACATTTACGAACAGTATATCTAGGTAACTTGGATCGCACCTCTTAAGGGTCTTGGCCCAAATATGACATTTATTACAAGCACTTTTCGGGGCTAAAAGATGGCCTTTTTATCAAACCTTTGTATACGCGCAAACATTGGATGTGTGTCCTCAAGATCCCCCTTGCTTAGTTTTGGGTGGGCTCCGAGTGGACTCTCACCAACTTCGAGTTGAGACTAATCAGCACATCCCGTGGACGAATAGGACTTGGCAATTATGCCACTTGCAGGATACAAAGACTAAGGACACCTCATTATTGTTGTTCTCTTCATGAGAAAAGTGTTTGAACATAGATCTCAATGTCTTCATGACTCATCCCGTTTGAAGACTTTCAAGCATGTCAACTCTTTATTCTTGGTTGTCCCATCAGATCAAGAAAACAAACGATAGGAAAATATCCACACACTTCAAGTTCCATATCAATGAGACCTCAGGTTTCCTCTCAACCCCGCCCCTTCAACACTCCCCCCACCCCACTACTCTCCGGGTGGTTTAATCAATCTCCTAAAGACCCTTGAAGAGATGACATTTCAAGCCCCAAGACAAACACCATAAGTGCAACAGACAGATCAACTCTAGGAGATCCCAATGTTAGGCTCCCCCCATTTAGAGCACTACTCTTCAAGTTCGGTCGGGAAGCCAATCTTCCATCTTGAGTTTCTTCTCGACGACCTTAGATGTTCGAAGAGTTAAGCTTCCTTGCTCTTGTGTTCCCCCCAAGATCATACAAGAAAATCGCCTCAGCCCTGGTCACTCCCCCGAGGACATCAACGGCTAGCATATTAGCCCTTTCATAGTGATTGATGATACCGGAGCCTACCTCTTGATACTCTTGCTTGACCTCAACAGCAAACTCCAATATGCCTTGACATTCTCTCTTTTCAAATGCATCCAATTTCAGTTTTAGTTGCAGTGTTTTACATTTCTCTTATAGCTTCTTTTACATAGATACTTAGATCCTTAACTTTATCTGCTTCCATAGCATTGAAATAGAAGTTGCTTTCATACTCCGACTTTGTACTTACACTAGATGTATTCTTTCAATCGCATTGACCTAATTTTTGTGGTCATTCATTGGAGATTAATAAAATTGTCCTATCTTGTCTTATTATTGTTGAAATTTAAATATAGTTCAAATCTGTAATATTTCTTAAAAATACTTCTTGCTGATTTATAATTTATTCACAATGAATATGCAGAGATACAAGAACAGAAATAGAATAGAAGCATGCATAATAACACAAGGATTTTACCCTAGAAAAACCCTCTCAAGCTTGAGGGAAAAAACCAGCAAATGATCTTTCTTATTAGCAAATGAATGAGCTAGGAGCAAATACAAATTTACCACAGCCACACAAACTTACAACCATGAGAGTTTGTTGTCCAGATCTAGCTTTAAAGCTAGCTCAAATTCCGGTAGACATTAGCAGCCTGAAACCTAAAAGCAAACTGTCCTTGCTGCAAAGATCCACAAGCAGCAGAGCTTCCTTCTTCGTTGTGTCTTCAACGATTATTCAATGTCACTTTCTCAAGCGCTAAGGAGTCTTATTAATAATAATTGTTTCTCCATAACTCGCTATGGAACTCGTCTTCATCCCTTGACTTAACTAAGATAACTCGTCTTCATAACTTCAACTTACCAACTCAACTTTACATGCAGACTTTGTTAATTCGTCAACTCGACATTGTTAACTCAAATTACCAACTCAACTTTACATGCAGACTTTGTTAACTCAACTTACCAACTCGACTTTACATGCAAACTACTTGACAACTTGACTTTGCTTTGCAACTGAGTTTGCATGACTCGACTTTGACAACTCGTCTTTGCATGACTCGACTTTTGCAACTCGACTTGCAGCTCATCTTTGCAACTCGACTTTTCTACAGGCTCGGCTCGGCTCTTCTTCTTTCTTCCAGCAATCACAAGTCTTTCATGGCAGCCATGGTCTCACGTGCCATCATACTAGCTCATCACATATACATCATTTACATCTCACGTATAAGAAAGATCATTTGTCTCAAGATGTGACCATCCGGTTCTCCACTCATGTGCCATCATACTAGCTCATCACATATACATCATTTACATCTCACGTATAAGAAAGATCATTTGTCTCAGGATGTGACCATCCGGTTCTCCACTCATGGTCAATTGCTTGGCCTAGGAAAACCTCACGCCACTTTTTCCTACGTAAGGCAATACCTCAACACATGAGATCACTCAATCTTGTCACAAATAAGGCTGATCAGCAGTATACTCTTGTCTTGGCTTTTGCTTATACAAAGCTCACAAGACTTTTTGCCTTCTCTCAAATAAGGCTCTTCTCCAAGTCTCAAGTCAGCCTACACAAGGCAGTCTTGGAGAATGACTCACTCTGCTGCAAACTTTAACAATTATTACTTGTATTTTCAGGTCCAAATGACCTATTTTGGTCTTTAGTGGGCAAAAATATAGTTCATTTCATTTCATAGGGGTTTTACCCAAATCACAACAACAAAACTGTGATACTTAGACTTGATGCAAAAAAGATTGTCATCATTTTGGACAGAATTATCAATCTTTAGAAATTGTCCATCATTCATACTAAGATGCATGTAAAATCCAATTGTAACAGGAAAAAACAGAACATTCGACTACCAATTATGAAAACACTCCAATATTTTTTTTTTAAATCCAATTGTTTTATAAACTACTTACTTTTCTCGCAATCTGCAAATGGAAACATAATCCCATAGCATCAACATTTGATATATTTGGATGTCATCCATAGTCAAAACCTACAATGAACAAAGCAAGGCAAAACATCATCTAACTTCTCCAAACAAGCTAAAATATCGTTTACATCATGTGGAGAATACATTTAATTCCTATAGAAACTTACCAAGTCATTAAGGTCTAAATCAACAGCATATTGAGGACTGCCACTCTCAAATCTTCCTGATTTGCTCACCTGTTTAAAAAGAGACATTGTCAAAGGTTAAACAGTCTCCCACGATTTTCAATAGAAAATATTTAATATAACATAAGTACCAACCTGGCAGAGAGGACAAAACTACAAAAAGGTAAAGAAGCAATTATAAATAAACTATAGACAAGAAGAGTATATTATCAAAAACTTAAGAGTGATTCAATCGACTTTAGATTCAATATGTCTATCCAGCAAAACCATAGATCTAATGAGTTGTAAATAGATGACTAAATTCTGTCATAAATTTATACATGCTAGCAGTGTGATTCTATATTTGTACAGAGAGTTTCCTTTAAGTAGTTGAAGATGTATGGCTTGGTTCTAACAAAACTTTATTCTCTTTCGAATTGTTTCAATTAAGATGAAAGGAGAAAATAACAGAAAGATAAATCAAGCATTGACTTACAAATGTAGGTTTTAAAAGGATACACACATATTCTGCAAAGACATGAGAATGGAGAGAGAGAATAAAAGATGTTTATATCAAAGTTGCAGCAAATGTACATCCTTTCAGTGAGGCAATGTAGAGGATGATTTTGATCATATGTTGTAGTACGATTTTGTTTGGACCCTAGAGGCCATTTATAGCCTCGATATTTATGTTTTTTGATTCATGTATGTATCGTACTTGGTTCCATTTTCTTATATCCACCCTTAAATCCTATATACATGAGAAAAAATTGCATATTTGGTGTCTAATGGTTTGAATTTGCATTGATGTACACAAATTTATAAAAAAATTATTGAAATTTGAATATTTTATGCTTTATACAATCGGGTTATTTTCCCTTTTTTTCCTCGATTCTACTCCAATTCGAGATTTTGGCTTTTCCAATTCTAGTTCAAATATCTTTGATTATAACATGCCCAAATTCCTGCTAGGCTTTTGGAGTTAAAAGAAAGCAGCCACATGCAAAGCATCTCCCTCAATTCTACTTAGAGGTATATCATATTATACATGTTTGCAAAGCTCTCGATACATGCCAACACAACTCACACCTCAGTCAGATGTCCCAATAATAAGTTCTGGCCAACTGAAGGCAAATCACCAAAATTAACAACATTTCAAGGCCATTTAGAAAGAGCAATTTACATAAAATATAGTGAGGTCAATACCATAGTTTTTAAACTCGAAACCGGACATCGACTCAGTTACCTATCAACCCAGACTCGGATTGACTCGGACCAATCTGATTTCAATGACTCGGTTCACTAAAATATACATTAAATAATTTAATATTTTTAGGACAATTATAACCAACAGTATAAGATTGCAGAATGTTACCACAAATGTGAACAGAAGTATTTCACCCACCAAGGACCTCTTAAGTTTATTTTTTAACCATGGAATTATGCATTCATAAGTAGAATATAACCATCAATATTCATAGAGAGATACGGTTGTGACAGCAAGTTTACCACCATGTACTCAAAACAAATTACAACCAATAAGATCATTGATCATATAATAATATTCATAGAGTAACACCACGGTATTATCAAGGAAAATTTATATGAGGCTTGTGCCAAGAGATAGTATTTGATCCACGGAAAAATATATCAGTCCTCAGAGCATTATATACCATGTGTTTGGGGCAGATTATCAACACTCGCTGATCTGATGTAATGTCCCCCTCTCCTTGACAATAACCAAGATGGACTAAGTAGTCTAGTCACCCCTCTAGACTATAGTCCCATGGGTAAAAAGGGGTTGAGGCACTAAAAGTCACTTAAGGAATTAAAGTAATTTTATTAAAAGTGAATTTAATGAAGAAAAGAAAAGGTGAAGAAAACTTAAGTGAAAAATCAAATCACAACCTTAGTAAAAAGAAAAAAGGCAACTCAATTGACAATTAGATTGGGAGGTATAAAAGAGAGAGGAGGAGCGTCACTCCTCATTCTTGTCTATTTTCTCATTGTGATCACTTGAGCCCTACAGCTTCCGTTTTGAGGGTTTTGAGTCAAGAAACCCTAGAGGCCAACAAGGAGGTGAAAGATCCCTCTGTCCCTGGTCCAAGCTTGGCCAAGGAGGTGCAAGATCCCACCCTCGCCATTCTACTCAAACACGGGTATTCATCAGTCAGTATTTGGAGGCTAGGGCGCAGATCTGAAGTGTTTTCCAGCAGTGAGGAGCATCTCCAACAGAAGGAAGTTTTGATTTGCTCTAGGGAGATCAGATCAGCCATTCCATCTTATATAGAGTTCATTGCTAGGGTCATAGTGCCCTTTTGCATCCATTACTTGAGGATTTCCTCTGCTATTCGATTTGTTGTGGCTTGGGCCAAGTTTCTGAAGGAAAGGGCGCATTTTCACTAAGGAGGTTGTGAGATCTAAAGGAAGACTTTAGGGTTTGGACTCAATCTTGCTACAGATATTCTATACGTCCCCTAATCTACAGTTTGATAGTGATTGTATGCTATTTTGTGGCCATCTCCAAGGGGGTCGAATTATTGAGCTTCTTCAACCAGCCAGGGTCGTACCAGTTCCAGATCCAGCCATTCAAAGGCACACCAGCATAGATCCGAAGGTTTTAGCTATCAAATGCAAGAAGTTGATCTTGTACTAGGCTATATTCATCAGCAGGAGGCTTGGAGGCTATATATATCTTCTATATTCTATCAGATCTATAGATCCATGTATGAGGAGCACTTATATTACTAAATAAAGGTCAGATATGAAGTTTGTTAAGTTATTGTGTTTTTCCTTCATTGTCTTGTATCCAATGCTTGTTGTGATGTTCATCATGCTATAAAACTCAGCAAAATCCTTCGGCACTTCTTTCTATAATAAAAAACTTGCAAAACAAACTCCAAACAACAACCACAAACCCTTGTTCTTGGCCGAAATTGGTTGGGAACATTACATCTGAGATGACGAAAGCAGTGAGGGGTAAAGTAGAAATGTTTAATCTTTTGAGATTTTATGTCGTGCATTTCAAGTATTACCAAAGGGATCATAACTTTACAGTCAAGGAAATGCATAGAGAAGTTATGAAAAGAATGTGACATTAAAATACAATTAAATTGATTTTTTAACTTACAGTCCACGAGGGTGGGTCCAAAATTGAACCGGCCGAGTAGGCACGGACTCAGCCGATTTGACCGGTTCGGTACCACACTGGTCATCGAGATAATTTGAAGGTCGATTTGAATCAGCCAGCGATCCATTCGACCGGGTTGGCAAGTTGATATATGCTCGGGTCGGTTCTAAAACACTGATCAATACTAAAACACTTGTGTACATTCATTGAAAATCTATCTAAATGTACTTTACTTTCCCACACAAAAGGCCACTAAATCTAAGTAGATAAGGTAAGATAAGACAATTTAATTAATGTCCAACAAAACACCACAAAAGTAGGTCAATGTGACTAAAGAGTACTAATGTCTCAATACAGTGGGAGCACAGAATGGCTCCTAAATAAAGCAAGAAGCAAAAAGTAAGAAAAATAAAGTGAGGTACTGCACTAAGCTAAGACCTAAACAAAGCTTTGATAGATGAAAACAAATTTGGGAGAAATGGACCCAAAATTTGGAATACAAAGAGAGATCAAATTCAAGCATTATTAGCATTCACTCTCCTAATATCCAAGGCTAAATGCAGGATGCCTCAGATTGAATGTTGTCTAGAAGAGTGTAACATGAAAACTATTATTCATTGGAGAAATGAATAATTCTGAATATTGATATTTTATTGATAATGATAAAGATGAAGATGATTACACTACCCTCGTGACGGTTTTCTATATAGCATTGACTGGTCACGAGGTGAGGAGGTACATGCCTCTTGATGAAGAGGTACATGCCTCTTGATTTAAATAAATAATTTTATTTATTATAACAATTATTATATTTATTATTACAATAATTATATTTATTATTATCATTTTTATTATGTTTGTAACATTGCCACCCTCTTAAGATTTTGCTTTGTCCTCAAAGCAAGGGTAGTGATGGGTATTGTCGGAGGAATTGTTCGAACTCCCGTGATGAATCTTCTTATGGAAGGTTTTTCCAGTTGATAAGATATTCCTTTATGGTTCTGGAACGTAACACCTTTTCCTTCGTGGCAAGAATACCCTTTGGTTCTAAAATAATTTTTCCTTCATTATCAAATTTAGGGATTTGTGTTTGCATTGGTTGAGCTTGCCCAAGCACTTTTTTGAGACATGAAACATGGAAGACATTGTGGATGCGACAATTGTCTGGCAACTCCAATCTATAAGCTACTGGCTAATTTTTTTGTTAATTTGAAAGGGGCCATAGAATTTTGGGGCCAATTTGTTCTTCCCTTGTTGCTTAAGGGATAATTGTTTGTAGGGTTGAAGTCGTACAAACACCCAATCGCCTTATTCAAATTCTCTTTCTGACCTATGTTGGTCTGCTAGTTGTTTCATTCGATTACGAGTTGTTGCGAGGCTTTCTTTTAATATTTGTATGATTTTGTGTTCTTCCTCTAGCTTATTTCTTACTGCTTGGACCTTAGTATTAATCAGTGTAAACTATTTCCATTTAGGTGGTTCATAACCATATAAGGCTTGGAAAGGAGTCATTTTAGCGGAAGCGTGACATGTAGAGGTATACCACCATTCGGCTAAATGTAACCATTGAGACCATTTATTTTGCTTATCTGTCACAAAGCACCATAGGTACATTTCTAAGCATTTATTTACAATTTATGTTTGACCATCTGTTTGTGGATGATAAGCGGAGCTCATATTAAGAGATATTCCTGTATTTTTGCAAAATTCTTTCCAGAAATTTCCTTTAAATTTTGCATCCCTATCGCTGACAATTACCTTTGGAAACCCATGTAACTTATAAATGTTTTTGCAAAAAACATTTGCAATTTGTTTTGTTAAGTCGGTTTTTCTTACCACCATGAAATGTGCATATTTGGTTAATCTGTCAACCACAACAAAAACTTTATGCTTCCCATCAGACATGGGTAGCCCTTCAATGAAATCCATTGAGATCTCTTCCCATTTTTGTTCAAGAATATGTAGGGGATGAAGTAATCCTGGAGTCATAACATTTTCATTTTTATTCCTTTGACATATTTCACATTCGGCAACAAATCTTTATATACCATGGCAAGTCACATCATGAAAACAACAATGAATAAAAATATACCATGGCACAACAATACTAAAGTTGTCAGAAAGAAACTGAGCACTTTGGATTAGTTATTGTGCAAGACATGACCACTATTGTTGCTAGCTAAAAAGCTGTCCCCCTATTGTGAGAGTAAAATAGGCACATGTTTAGCATACCATCAGAGACAGAGTTGCACTCAATGGTTTGAGAATGTAATTTAATTCCCCATCATCTAGAGTAGTGTCGCTAAATGACTGAACTCCATGCACATCCTCTGTGGCTACTTCATTTGAATATCTTTCCCTTGAGTTCCAATATAAGCCCATATCATGAATCTGTAATAGTTTATTCACCTGACCACCTTTCAGCCTTCCACCTGCAGAATTTCTGAGGGAAGAAAAGAATTTATATTTTAAAAAGTATTGTCAAAAACATCTGTAACTTTAACAGCAAAACAGAACTAAATAGTGTTTATTGTTTTGCCTCTCAAAAATTAAAACAGTGCGAGATAAAACCAAGACTTTCATATTCCTCCTTTAAATTGCAAGACTACTAAGAGATAAAGAAATGTGCCATAAGTGCCATACAAGGGTCTTACTGAATAAGAGTGGAAACAGAGCAAGAAAAATAGATGTTCAAGCAAATCAATTCATCAAAGACTTGCAATGAATATCCAATTTTTTGGATGTCGTTGAAAGTTGCATGTAGTGACTTCGACTCTCCACATGGTAACACAACCATGCCAGATTACATTATTATAAAATTGCATCTCACATTGAGGATGTCAGATATGAATGTATTTTTTGCACAACATAGATTGTCGCATCCTACCTTGCTCTTCTATTTGTCTGTTATGTGCATATTTTGTAAAGCATCATAATTGTCACCTGCTGTTGTTTTAGAGTTTATATACAAGGAGGGAAGCATGAGTCTTGAAATATTTTCTTTCTTCTATTTCATTTGTTTCTAGATTTTAAATTGAAAGTTATTTGTTGTTTACTTAAAGAATAGGCAAACCAAAATCCATGTTCAACAGGAGAATTTAAGGAGGAAACAGTATGATAGGAACATGAAAATTAAGGCAATGTAATAAGGGTCACAATTGATAACTAATTGACCCAACCCAGTTTTAGTTTGTTAGTGTAATTAATAAAAATCACAATAAATTAGATTAATGTTACTTGCTAGAACTCAAGAATTCGGTAGGTTAACTACCTAGCGCAAAAATAAAATAAAATTAGTCAGACTAGGACACAGTGAGCCCTTTGACTCAGAGTCAGCTCGGGACTCGGCCTAAAAAATTATATATATGCATGGACATCAATGTAAATACAAACAGTTAGACACCAAATATGCAAGTTTGCTCGTTTATATTGCAAGTAAGGGTGCAAATAGGAAAAATCACATCAAGATACATAAATTATAAATCTGAGATACTTGAATTTAACTTTTGAAAAAGTAATTGATATATTGGGACAGAATACATAAATAGTGAACCCCTAAATAGCCTCCAGAGTCCAAAACTCATCAAACTCTGATCTAATTAGTAAATACTCATTCATGACTCATGACTCATCAAGATCATCATCAGGTTGAACCCCCACAAATGTTAGGTTGCCAGGAAAGGTTTCCTTCAGCTCCAAACAATCCAACTGCAAGTTTATAGAACCAAATTGAATTAAGAAAGGTGAGGGAGGCTATTATTATAAGAGGATTGGGGTTTAGGATGTTTATAGTTTTCTAATTGTTTTTTAATTATTTTTTCTTATTTTGTGTTTTCTAAAGCCTGGTCCCTTCCTACAATCTGATGTGTCTATCATGTTCGACAGATATGATCTCGGTCGAGTCAGAGTGTGACTTGGTTGCTGACTTGGACCATTTTTTGGCGTATCCAAGTCAGAATGAGCCAACTCAATCTAACGTGGTTGATTCTGACTACACTAAATAAAATGTATCAAGACAAGATGTATGGTATTTGATGTAATAAGCTTCCACGGTGTATTAGATTGATATTATTGGTTTTCAGATTCACTGTGTTGGCATTATTAATGTCAAAGATGTATGGTGGTCTCCATTTTTAATAAATATTTTCTTTACGCAAATGAGACTTTGATTTGGCACTCCCACGTCATTAATGTGGCTTCTTGTACTTTCTTGTCTCATTGACCTAATTTGCTCACCTGTGGACATCAATAAATTTCTCTCCTCTCTCTAGTATATTTATGTATGAATCGCTGAGCATCTTCCGGAATATAATATGGTATCAGAGTGGGACAGGACGTGGGACTGTGAAAGACGGATATTTGCTCAATGAAAAACAAAGAAATCTTGTGAATGTCAGATAATAAGAAAAGAAAAGATAATTATATTAATGCAGAATGAATGACCAAAAAGGTAAGTCATTGGCACTGCAGAAAAAAAGTGTAATCAGTGATAAGCACCTGCACGAGTACCTAAGACTACTCTGAAAGCATAAGGAAAGCTAAACTAATAGAAACTAATAGATACATGAGAAATACATAAAAGAGCATGATAAATAATCTCACAGTAAAGAAAGAAAAGGCACAGGGTCTAGATATAACAGCAAAAGCCTAGCTCAATATCAACATCACAGATAAAAATAAAAATAAAAGTAGCTGCAGAGGGAGGAGAAGGAGAAACCCTGTCACCATTAGTCAGTGAGAAGGTACCAATGTGAAGCTTAACAATGTCATCTGAAAAATCCGGAGAGGGCCCAAGGTGGCCATCCTGGTCGAATGCACCTATCATCAACTGAAACTCCCCTAACACTCAAGGCTGTCAAAAAGAATCCAGTAATGGAACACTTGTGGGTAGTACTCAATGAGGGGTGAGTCCACCTCTAAGGTTCATAGCACTGGATGTATGTCGCAAAGGCACATGAGGTACAAATTTAAATCCTCAAACTATATCTGAATGTAACAAAAGTTAAAATTTAAATGAAAACCTTGTAAAAATTTATAATAGAACAAATGTTAGAATGAGTTGATCTATTGGTTCATAGCATCAAAGGCTTTGAAAGCCCACCATAGCTCGCAAAGAATATTTGATGGCAGCAAGATTATTGTTCAAAGGGCGACAACAACAAGAGCAAGGATATTATTGCTCAAATTGTTAAATTTAAAGCAGCTGCAAGAGCCATTCTCCGAGAGGATGGCAAAGACCCTAGCCGAGATATAGGGCCCCCAGTGCACTCCTGGGATTCTTGGTCTGGGACCAAGCAGCAAAAGACCCTTGTAAGGGCCCCTGGTATATGACTGGGGTTCTTGGTCTGGGACCAAGCAGTTAAAGCCCCTAGATATGTCTAGGGCCCCTGGAAGTGTCTAGGGTACCCATGCCTGGGGCATGGGTTGATCCTTGGTCTTGTACCTTGGTGGATAAGACCCCTGAGAGGGCCCCCAGTAGATGACTGGGGTTCTTGGTCTGGGACCAAGCAGTAAAGACCCCTGAGAGGGCCCCCAATATATGACTGGGGTTCTTGGTTTAGGACCAAGTAGTTAAAGTCCCTAGATATGTCTAGGGCCCCTAGAAATGTCCAGGGTACCCATGCCTGGGGCATGGGTTGATCCTTGGTCTTGGACCTTGGTGGATAAGACCCTAGAAATGTTCTGGGGCAACCTGATCCTTGATCAGGTATCTTGTTGGTGTATGACCCTCCCTGAAGGGGGACATGCCCACATGAGGGATGTATCCCATATGCAGTGATGATAAAATCAAATAGGGTCACTTTGAGAATGAATGGACAAGTATTGCCACCCAGTCACCCTTGCCAAAACCCTCTTCACCCTTGCTTGTGCTTATTTGGGGTTTTTTCTTATCTTTGGCTTTAGGGGTTATTAATTTAAAATGTTTAATTTATAACATATTTAATTAATATTTATATTAATTGAATATGTTAATTCTTTAATTATCATTTTATTATTTTTACCCCTAGCCTAACCCTTGGCTCTAGTATAAAAAGAGATCTACCCTCCTCCTTTCCACACACATATTCTATTATGCTCTCCAAAGGTGAGTGGATCTCTCCTACATGCTGCGGCCCTCCTTCCTTTTGCTGTTGAAGAGTTTGCTGGTGTGGTGCAGCTCCCCTTGAGGGCTGTAGGTGCAGCTCTTCTCTTCTGCTGTGGGGTGACTGTAGGTGCGGCCCCTCCTTTCTTGCTGTGGGGTGACTATAGGTGCGGCCTCTTGTGTGGCTGTTGATGCAGCCTCTTGTTGTGGTGTGGCCGTGTGATGTGAACCCCCTTTTGCTACTGCTGTGGAGTGGATCAGCCTCCCTTTTTGCTGTGGAGTAGATCGGCCCTTGAGGCCCTCTTTGTGATGGTTCGGCCTTAAGATCCTATGGCTGTTATAGATCGGCCCCTCTTGTGGACGCCTGTTGTGATGGCTCGGCCTCATTGCCATTTGGTTGTGGTAGATCGGCCCTTGTGGTTGCCTATTGTGATGGCTCAGCCTTAGTATCCCTTGGCTGTGGTAGATCGGCCCTTGTGGCTACTAAACCTGCCGTGCCCCTTGGCTGTAGATTCATGACAGCCGTACCCCTTTTCACATATGTGATTTATCTGCTGAAAGTTATATGAGTACAAGGGTTTGATCACAGAATTTTTCTGTGTGGTGTTTCTCTCCTACTGGTGGCAAGAAAGTCCTTTCATTTTTAGCAAAGGATCTAACCTATATGGTAGATCATGACCCTGGATTTCTCTGAGCATAATTACAAGTGGTTCTACATCTCTTGTGTGTGGTATAGTCTTCTATGGAGGTAAGACTACAAGGTAAGAGACATATTCAGTTTAAGATCTGTTGTTCTTTATTCAAATGTTATAGGTTGCTCACTACTTAGATCTATTTCAGATCTGAATATTGGGTTGATTTTTGATTTGTATAGATCTATGTCTGCATTATATATTAGGTCCGGATACTGATCTTTAGATCAGAAAAATTGTATAATCTAGAATCTACTTCTATGATCTTATAATCTAACTCTGCTAGTATAAATCTGAGTGGTTGTACACACTCAGAAATTATCTCTGTTTAGACTTCCAGTAATTTTGTTTGATTCACTTTTCTGAATAAGACATAGTTGCTCTGCTAACTGAAAAATAAAAAGACAGTTCTGTTCTGCATTATTTTTCAATTTCTAACACAAATGGTGACAGAAAAACAAGTACTTTTGCAGACAACAGCAACATTAACATCAGCAGCGACAAACTTCCTACTCAATGACAGACGGATTTGAAGACTAATGTCAATGTTCAGAAAAAGCAAATATGCCAACAGAAAGAACTAGGGCATATTTTGTTGCACCATGCAGAGGTCATAAGATTTTGTAAGTAGAAAAGGCAATTTGCAGCACCCATTGCAAATAGAGAGAGAGAGAGAGAGAGAGAGAGAGAGAGAGAGAGATTTTGTTGTAATTTTTGCCTGAAATGTTGTAAGATTTGCCTAGATGCTATAATATTTCTGCCTATATAGTGTGAGTGCGATGAGTGTGAGACAATGAACGAATCATACCAGAACAGGGCACTGACACCAAAAATCCCAGACCAGTGACAATAAGACGTCCATTAGGACATTGAGAAACACCAAGAAAGATCCACAAATTTCCTCCACACAGATTCATTGAGATAGACACCACACATAGAAGTCACTGCTTTGCACAAAACCTGAAATCCTTGCCGAAAACAGAGACCAATTTAACGCAGACATAATTTGTGCAAAGCTCACAAAAATGTAGATATTAAATCCCATATCTAGAGAACTATGGAAATCTGAGATATCAAAAACGCCTAAGGACAAGGAAGCAACAGCAAAAGCAGGTGGCAACCTTTACAGAAACTCAGATGAACGAGTTTGCCACCAAATTCAAGAAGGATTTCTCAATGGTATCTTGCCTTTCTACCAGTATGGTTCCAAGGGATGCTTGGTATGTGGACAGTGGGGCATCTCAACATATGACATCAACCCAACAATGTTGTACCAATCTAAAAGAGCACAACTCAGGGGTTCAGGTAGAGCTTGATGATGATGCCAAGTACCCAGTAGCAGTAGTTGGTTCCATTCCCTTCCAGTTCCACTCAAGTAACTCTTTATACTTTGATGGTGTTTTCTTTGTTCCAAGTCTTAGGAAGAACTTGCTTTCAATTTCAGTTATGGAGGATAAGGGCTATGCAGTAGAGTTTAAGAACCAGCAGGACCTCATCAAGCCGAAGAAATCTATCCCAGAAGCACCAAAAGTGATAGGTATTTGGGAAGGCAATTTATACAAGTTGCAAGGTGAACCTACTCAAGCACTAGTACATAGTACATACAGTGACGGTTGAGCAAGGGTCACCACAAACACCAGTGGTTCCAGTACATGACAACAACCTTCAAGTGAGGAGGAGGAGACATTAGTCCCTACCAGTTCTGTTAGGAAACCTCAATGGTTCACTCAGACATTAAGGGATGCTCAAGAGTATCTTGAGGCTCCTAGGAGCACATTTAAAGAGAGAAAACCTTCGAAGAAGTTTCCAAACTACACGGCATTAATGAGAAGCATCATAAATTCAAAGCCTTCCAACTTTCAGGGGGTTGCAAACTAACAAGTTTGGTGAGATGCCATGGTGGAGTACACCTCCATGAAGAATGGTGTGTGGGACATAGTACCAAGACCAAAGGGGGAGTCAGTAGTAAGTTCCAAGTGGCTCTACAAAATCAAGCATGCTACAGATGGCAGCATCAAGAAGTTCAAGGTGAGGTTTGTTGCAAGAGAGTTCTCCCAAAGAGAGGAAGTGGACTATGAGGAGACATTTACTCCAGTGGCCAAGTACATCTCCATTAGAGAAATGATGTCTTTAGTTTCATTTATAGGATGAAGGATACATCAGATGGATGTGAAAATAGCTTTCCTTATGGAATAATTCAGGAATAAGTGTACATAGAGCAGCCTCAGGGATTTGAAGTAAATGGGAAGGAGTCCCATGTTTGAATGGTTAAGAAAGCTTTGTACAAAGTCAAGCAGGCACCAAGAGCATGGTATTTCAAGATTGATGGATATTTGCAGAGTGTGGGCTTTGTTATCCCCATTTTGTGGGATAACTAAGGAGATGATGTCTTGAGGCCCTCAGGTTGTAGACATGGAGGGCCGAGAAACCACATGACTAGCAGTGTCCACTTGCATATGTGGAAGCCCGCTCTATCACCACAGTTCAATCAAATGTCATCACATCCACCATACCAGCTAGCTTCTAGAAGGCACATGGGTCTTGCTCCATGCGGTACAAGTCAGGTATTGTGGCAGGTAATCACCCTAATATTTGAGGCATTTAAGCATGTTGTATTAAAGTTGCTTTTGATTATAGAACGTCTGCTTGGACATTATGCTTTTGACCCTGTTTCACCTTGGTGAGTGTCATCGATTTCCTAGTAAGTGGCCAACTTTTGGGAAGGGGTGTAACTGAGAGTCCCTTGAGGGGTCATCGTACCATTCTCAACCATACTTATCACTTTTCGCTCATCACATTCCCATCACAATGCCCTTTTCTAGGCCCTTTGGCTTTAGTGACCCAAGAAGAGCATGTACCTTGTTTCATGGGAAGAAGGGGTTGTAGGCCCAGAGGGATGATGGTTGGCAAAATATAAGGGCCTAAAATATAAACCTTCCAAATGCTCGCCCAAAGAGGTATTGAGAGCAATGAAAAGATTCTCCTAAAAAATCAAAGATCTGCAAAAGCAAAATGACATTATATACATGTCCCCACTTGTTGAGGTGTCTACACTCATGCGGTGTCCCTTTCTTTCCTTGCATATGGCACTCTGTGTACCTCTAGCTTCAAGTGGGCCTTATGGTGCTGCCCCTCAAGCTAATCGATTTCACTCTAGGGAGTACCCAAGGTTTTGAACTATTAATTAATTAATGGCAATGAATTGTTTGGAAAAAGGATGCATTTAAAACAAAGGTGCAACACACCCTCTACAAAGGCACCCATAGATGAGACAATACAAGCCCTTGTATGTCATGAAACCCATTGACCTATGAAGTTTAAACCCCTATCCACCTCATCCTCCACTACATGACCTTGAAGGGGCACCCTTGGGAGCATCCCCTACTTGAGGGTTTTGGTCTACCTAATAGAACTTTCATGACACCCCTCCCATACCTAAACTTGGTCAACTATATAGGGTCTTTGAGCATTATTTTAATTTGATGAAGTAGTTTTGATGCACATTTTTAGATGCCTTGTTTATTAGATGTGGTTTTCACTTGCCATGATATTTTGACTTGAGATCTTTGGAGGACGTACCCATTTGTTTTGCAGGTCCTTGTTTGGTGGACAATTTTGGAGGAACAAGCCATCTTGGGCTTCCATGAGACTTGAAGCCCATAGGTTGGATGCCAAGGGCCCACATGCTGGATCACGATGACTTGCCTTTGGAGGCCTAGAAGACACCTTGGAGGACCTAGCCTAGCCCTCACATGCCAAATGAATTGCCTAGGAGGGGCAAAACGTCACTCTTTAGGGCTCGATGTCACCTAGGGCTAGGGTTGGTGGTGATGGAGTTGTTGTTCATTGACACTTGGCATGATTTGACCGGATGAAGCATGGATTGACCTTGGCGCTTGAAGAGGAGGCTCTAAGAGCCCCAACGACCTCCACTTTCTCCTCCAACATCTTGGAAAGTGTCAAAACGTCTCCCTAAAGGGGTGACGTCATCTTGTTTTAGGGTTTCTAATGTGCAAAAGTGTAAATTAAATATTATTATTTGTGTAAGGGGTAAGATAAGGGTTGTTGACCCCTTATCTTATGTTTTACCCTAATTAAGTGGACAAACTATGTTTTAAACATTTTGTATAAATAAAGATCATGTGAATCTCATTTGATAATATAACTCTCCCATTGTGAGAGGTACTTGGCTGAAATTTTCGCTATTGTTGGGCATTTTCTCTCTCTTTTTCATTTGTTATGGTTCACATTGCTATTGGTGGAAGGAAGTGGTGCGCTACCCCTTGTGGAGTGTTTCTCTTGCATATTGGTGGATAACTCTTGGTAAAGTGGAAACTTCTCTTGTTAATTCTTGCTCTAGGTGAAGGGTTTTATCCTGTTATGGTCTATTTTTCTTGGTTGCAAGGTTAACTAGTTGAATTTCTTGGGGAGTATAAGCGCATACAACCCCACTAAGCTCATCAATATTTGGCTTGGAAATAATTTGTTGCTTAAGGAAGTGCTAGGAGAAGTAAAAGGGCTTACACCTTCCTAGCATCTTCCTAGTTAGCTTTACTTGCCTTGGGGAGTAAGAGGGTTTACACCCCCAAGGAAGTAGTATAGTTAACTTATTCTTTGACTCCATAACCCAATAGTTAAAGCACTAGTCACTTTCAATTTGCATTGGAGAAATAAAATTGCTGCATTGGGATACGTGAACACACGAGATAATAAAATTGTTTAAATCGCAATCTCTTCTTGACGTTCTAGGCTGGCATCTCAATTGGTTAAGTACTTCTTGTTGCTGTTATAAACTTACATCTTCAGCCATTAGGGCTGCAGAAACCCTAGTCTTTTGATCTCCAATAATTCTCAATTCAACCAGTGAAATTTGCTAAGTTTTTGCCCACATAATCTAGTGATCATATAGGGCATATTTTGGTAGACTTTTGGCAAGTTTTGACGGTTGAATCTCTTGTTGTAATAACACGTTTGTTACAGCCACAAGGCTGATTATTATCTCTGCAGAAAGTATTTACTACAGCCTTGCATTTTGTGCTAGTATCTTGCTCCTTTAATCTTGAATTGTACTAGTGTTTTGCTAATTTATCTCTTGCATCATTTACTTGATTTCTAGCACTTTTCTTAGTAGCTAATTGTGCCATTTCATCACTGATATATACTGCTACTAACTGCTGCAATTAGGGACAGCAAGCCTAACTTGGTTTTCCGTCATATATTTGGGCTTGTATCTTCATTTTCCTTGTGTCTTGGGCAGGTACAATCAGCATTGGCAAGGTCTACTACCTCTTGGAAACCTTGGCTACCACCAAGACCTTATTCAAGCCCTTCTTCACACATAGCAACTTGACCTATAGGGGCATCCATTCATACATCACACTTTCCATCTCATTCCCCCCTAGGGTCACCAAGATTCCCCCCTTGAGGTGATTCTCTCATCTCTAAAGTGACAGGAATACCTACCTAAGGTGACAATGGGTAGGTGTTCTCTAAGTTGTCGTCATTTGGTAGTTGGGTTGGGCTTTGCCCAACCTACAACTTGTGCAATAACAGGCTTCACCAAAAGTGAAGCAGATCTCAATTTATATTATATAATTGTTGGGACTGATCTGTTTATTTTGGGGATGTATGTAGATGACTTGTTTCTTATAGGTGCAAAGAAGCTCATTGTAGGTTGCAAAGTAGGTATGGCAATTGAGTTTGATATGAAGGACATTGACATGGTGCATTATTTCTTCGAATTGGAGGTTTGGCAGTGTTACCTCCCTAGTTGCACCAGGCAGCACTGACGATGATCCGCAAAGATTAAACAAGTCACATGTTCAAAATCAAAGCTCACAAGTCCAACCAGGCCATATGGTCCCTTCAAAAATTTTCTTCTTCTTCTTCTACTTCTCTATGCATGTTCCATATCCCCCTGGGGAAATTGTAATAAAATGAGCTAGCATGAGGTTTGTGTTATGTAAAAGGCTCAACTCTCCGAGACTTGATCATCAGTACATACTCTAAAGTGTTTTTTTCACTTGTTAATTATATCTGGCTCTTTAGCGAGTTATAATTTCTAAGTTTTTTCACTCACAACCTCCAAAGTTGGAGTGCGTACTGTTATCCCCTAGCCTAGGGATAACTAGGGAGATCACGTCTCGAGGTCCACAAGTCCTAGACATGGAGTACCGAGAGCCAAGCGACTTAATCATGGCCCCGGAGGGCCCCTCTTTTCTTCAATGCAGTCCAAATATCACTAGCAGCAGTATCCATCATACCAACCTGTTCCTGAAGTAGCAGTGAGTCTTGCTCCATGAGGTAATGAGCCTGGGTATCATGGTATGTATCACTCTGATTTTTGAAGCACTTGAACATGTTGTATTGAATCCTTCTTCATTTCATGACGTTGGCTTGGAAATTATGCTCTTTGCCTCTTTCAAACCTGGAAGGGTGACACAGTGCCCTAGTAAGTTGATTTCCCTTTAGGATGGGTTGCTACTAGGTAGATCTTGGAAGAGTCATCATTCGTTCCCTCCATACTTACCACTTTCCATCTTTATTCCTTCCATCTCCCTTTTCCTTGTTTGGGCATTGGGATTGGCTACACTAGGAAGGGTTGTACCTTACCTCATGGGAAGAAGGGGCTAAAGGCCCAGAGGGTAAGGTACCTGGAAAGAGTTAAAAGCCAAATTTGAAACCTTCAAGATGCTTTGCCCAATATATCCTCAAGAAAGCAGTGAAAGGCTTCTCAATAAGAAAAGGGGACCTACAAGATAACATAAACACTCAAGGTACTAGTTGATGGATAGGAGGTCTCATCACGAGCCGGCCCATTATGACCATGGGCATGTAGCGGTATGACATTACCACCTATCTGGTCACCAAACTAGGATAGTGGCTCTTGGTGGCATATCCAACAGAAAGGGGGTCTCATTACGAGCGAGCCTCTCATTTCCGTGAAATGTTTGTAGATAACGTTGTCACCTCTTGTCATCAAGCCAAGATAGTGGCCCTCAACTTTTCCCTTGTAGCACAAGAATAAAAGATCAAAAGAAATAAAGCTAAGAATAAATGGCAATGAATGGGCTAAGAAACAATTGCATCCATGATAAGGTGCAGCTCACCATCCACAAAGGCACCCACAAGTAAGACTCTACATTTCCCGGTTATCACATGCACCCCATGCCCAAATATTTACCCCATGCCACCTCATACACTTAAATGACTTGGACTAGGCTCCACCTGGGAAACACCCCAAACTTAAGAGAGCTTGGCCCAATAGGACACCTTGAGACCCTCTCCAAACCTAATTTGTCAAATTGCATAACGTCTTTGAGCATTTGTTTTGAGTTAAGGGGGGTTTGATGCACATGTTTGGGTAATTTAATTATTGGATGTGATTTACATGCTATGATCCTTATGACTTATGAACCCCTGGAGGGCATACTTGTTGTTTTTGCAAGACCTTGTCCGGTGGACAGGTACACATGAGGGAATGATTAGCTCGAACCTTCATGGGTGCTCAAAGCCCACAGATGGATGTTGAAACCCCACCCATGGGTAAGAAGACACTGAAGACTTGCACCAAACGAAGGAAGGATGTTGCCTTCAGAGGCACCATGGAAGACCTAGACCTAAGGTCTCATGCTCCTCCCACCTGAACGTTGGCCTTGGGAGGCCTTGGACATCACCTTTGCAACCCTAGACGCCATTTGTCAGCTGGGGTTGTCACCTTGGAGGCATTCATGAGGCTTTTGGCACATGTGGGCAAATTTTAGGCCTTTGGAGGCCCAGCGTTTCATCTCTTTTGCCAAGTGTCCCACACTTGAGGCCCAATGTCACCCTAGGAGGGCATGATGTCACCTTTGGAGGCCTATTTGGATGCAAATTGAATTTATTTGGTAAAAATGAAATTTTGTAGTAAATTGGACAGGTCGGCCTTGATATTTTGACCTAAAATAATTAAAGGTCAAATTTTCGTATAAATAAACATAAAGTGACATTCATTTTGATGATAACTCTCACTTGGGAGAGTGGAGGTCTGAAATTTTCGCCCTACTAAGGGTTATTGGCTGAAATAAGGAAGGCGCTACTCTTTTAAGGCTTGTTTCTTGGCATTTGGATCAATTTATTGGAGTATTTTGGCAATCTAGCATTGCTTTACACGATTATTCTTGGTGCAAGTAAGTAGATTTTTTACATTGTCATTGTTAATGGTTATGGTAATGGTTTGCTTGCTCATACAGGATTATGAAATTGCATGTTTTAATTGATGCTTGAAGTAAGAAACTTAAGGTGTTAACTTTCTTGCTTTTCATTTGCCAAGTGTCATTGAATTGGTCTAGTAACTAGTGCAACCTCTAGAGCCCTAAAGTGCTAGCACTTTAGAGGTGGTGGTTAAGTTATTTTGCATCATACTTTCATCCATAAAAAACTAAGGAGAGGAAGGCGCTAGGGCCTAGAAGTGCCTACACCCTAGCTACCTCCCTTCTTGTGGTCAAGAGTCGAGGAGGACTAAAGATATTACTTCCCCTAAACCTCTTTTCCCTCTTAGGTTTTGTGCATAATCATATGTTATCAGCCCTAGAAAGAGCCGCCAACTTTGACTCCATTATCCCTAGAAGGCACTAATGTTCATTCCTTACCTCTTGACAAGAATCATCAACCAACACTCAAACCTTCAACCTTTCTCCTTTTACTAACTACAACTAACACTAACTTAGTTTAGCAGACTGACCTTATTTGCTGCTGTCATAATCACTGCTACAGTGATCATCTAACAGCCTGCTCAAGCTCACTTGACCATTTAAATCAAACCAGAATTTGTATGAGGCAAGGTACAATCAATCAGAACTAAAGTGTGCATTTAATTGCCTATCTAAAGTACATTTCTGAAGGTTTACTATTCGCTGCCATTATTTTTTATTTGCTGCTGTTACATTCAATTTAGACAGCCTGTTAAAGGTTATTTGCTAGCTGGACCTTTCCAGAATTTGTGTATGACATAGTACTATCAATCAAAGATTAAAGTGTGACATCTTATTGCCATTTAATACATTTTCTGAAGGGTATATTGCTGCTGTCACATTTTTATCTTGCTGCTGTTACAACTGCTGTTATAATCATCTTAGGTAGATTGTCAAAGTTCATTTGCTAGCTAAACTAATTCAGAATTTGCATAAAACATAGCATTATCATTTAAGTGTTCAAACTTTTCATTATATTGTCTTTACAAGTGCATTTTCTGGAATATATTGCAGCTGTCATCACTCTATTTAATGCTGTTATACATTTATTATTTGTTGCATACACTAGTTTACTAGCATTTTGTTACAAGTTTACTGTCTTGTTGAAGCATCAATATCATTATTTGCTTCTAAACTGCCATAACATTTGTTGTTGTCTTGGTTAAGGGCAGGTACTTTCTCTCTTCCCCTTTGCTTCACCTTTCAAGACGTAAACCTGATTTGTGTGACCTAGAGAGAGGGGTGGTTTACTTCATACTTTTTCCCTTCATCAACCCACTAAGTCTTGGGACGTCTCCCTTGGAGTAGAGTCATCTTCCACCTAAATAGAAAGAGGTACCTTGTTGAGGTGACAGTGAGAGGATTACCTCCGTGTTACACCAATCTCATCCTACTTGCCTTTAGGCTTTGGGCAAGTACAGATTGTTTGATAACATCTACTAATGGTTAGGCCTTAGTGTGTGTTGTTTGAGTCTAGTGTCTAATGTATATTACCATGCTAGTCATTTACCTAGATTCTTATGGACATGCATTAGATCCCTCTAGGATTTTTTTAATTATTTTATGTTGAATTTAATGCAGTGGCATAAGCCATTCTCCCTGGAGGATGGCTTAAGACCCTAGTTGTGGACTAGGGCCCCATTACACTCCTGGGGTTCTTGGTCTAGTACCAAGCAATTAGTGCCATGGCAAAAGACCCTTGTGAGGGCCCCCAGTAGATGACTGGGGTTCTTGATCTGGGACCAAGCAGTAAAGACCCTTGTGAGGGCCCCCCAGTAGATGACTGGGATTCTTGGTCTGGGACCAAGCAGTATAAGTACCTAGATATGTCTAGGGCCCCTAGATGTGTTCTAGGGTACCCATGCCTAAAGCATGGGTTGATCCTTGGTCTTGTACCTTGGTGGATAAAACCCCAGATATGTTCTGGGGCAACCTGATCTTTGATCAGGTAGATCTTGGTGTAATGCCAAGATTTGTAGGTGTGTGATCCTCTTCCTCTCTTCCAAGATGGTCCACAGGGCCTAGGAGAAATTATGAAGATGAGCATGACCACATGAGGGATGTGTCCTATATGCAGTGATGATAAAGTTAATTGGTCACCTTGAGAATAACATGGACATGTGTTGCCACTAAGAGAGCCTCTCCTAAACCCCTTACTTGTTCCTCACCCTTTGATTTTTTGAGTTTGAGTTGATTGGGGTTTGTATTTTTTGTTTTAGGGCTTAATAAGAAAAATATCAATTAATGTTTAATTATAACATATTAAATTAATATTTATATTAATTGAATATGTTATTTTTAATTATATTTTTTATTAGCCTAGCCCTAGCCTAAAAGTATAAATATAAACCCTTTCCCCTCACTTTTACTTACACTCATTCTCTCCTCTTCCAAGTCTGGCGGATTGTTCTGAGATCTTCTAGTTGAGTTGCGGCCTCCTTCAATAGTTCAGATCAGTCTTATTTTATTGTTGTTAACAGGTCCTTTTGTTTATGCTGTGTGGAGGGTTCTTTCTTTACTGCTGACAGGTCTTTTCCTTGATGTTGCCAAGTATCTTACTGTGCTAAGGGTTGCTGAATTGAAGTTCCATTTGTTTGTTGTTGCAAAGTGTCCAAAAGGTTGCCTCCTTCTCCTCTATTGCCATCCTATTACAGCCGGCCCTTTCCTCAAGCTAGCGGAACCTGTTTGAGGCTGTCGTCCCCTCCCTCTTGAGCAGATCTGGAACCTTGAGGGCCGCGGCACCCTTATTGGGTTGCTAGATCTTCTTTATAGGCAGTTGTCCACCCTTGGTCCTGATCTGGATACTATGTGTGGCTTGAACAAGGGTTTTGTTTCCAGTGGGGTTTTTTATTGCTTTGTGTGAGTTCTTCTCCTTGGTGGCTTCATTGTCCTCTATTCTCTTGTTAGATCTAACCCTTGAGGTAGATCCATGACACACAGACTTATCTGAGCATAACACTTTGGCCTATCATCTCTCATATGTGGCATGATCTTCTTTATTACACAGAGGTAAGATCATCAAGAGGTGAGTTGTTGTTTTCAGTCCTGTTGCTTTGCTTGCACTTAGATCTATTGATTAGCATACCTTGATTTTATTGTCTAGTTCAAATTTATCTAATGTACATGCTAAGAAATGTTTACCTAGTCTAGATCTATCTATTGTGCATGCTCAGATATATATCTACAGTTCAGATCTGACTTAGAAATACATCTACAGTTCAGATCTAAGTGTGTTGTTCACTCAGAAATATTTTACAGTTTAGATCTATCTACTGTACATGTTCAGAATTACTTTCTAGTTCAGATCTAAATGTTTTTACTTACTCAGAAATGATTTATAGTTTAGATCTATCTATTGTACATGTTCATAATTACTTTCTAGTTCAGATCTAACTACCTAAACATACTGAGAATATTTTGGAGTTCAGATCTGTATAAATTTAATGTGTTCGTGCTGATCTTGTCTACAGAAAATTTTGAAAAGTAAATTATTGTTTTCTTTCCCTAATTCTAACATTTTAAGTCATAAAATTTCCCGTAAAATGGGATTTTTACTTTGTAAATTGATGTAATATTAAATAAGCAGTTCTAGGAGGGGCATTATATGCCTTGGGGGTATTGTTTTCTAAGCCAAAATACCCATTATACCTTTGTACCCCCTTTTCGAGAGAAATTATTGACTTATTCTCATTAAAAAGTCAATTTTACTCAAAAGAGGTGAATAAAAGACAAGTAAATCAGCTCCCTATTTTTTAGGAAACATGTCGGGGACAGGTTTTCAGTTAACTCACCCTCTCTCTTTGTTCACTGGGAGATAGTGGCACTTGAGGTGAGCTGGAGATTGAGTTAGGATGAAGTTAAGTGAAGTGAGAGGAGATCCCAAGAAGAGGGTGCGCCCCTCCTCTCTTATGTGGTGCATTCTAAAGAAAGGATGCACATCCCAAGGAGGCTGCCACCTCCCTCTTGCTATGTGGTGACCTCTCCTTCCTTTATCACTTGACTTGTGGCGAGTTCTCTCCACTTGCTTGAGATGTGGCGCCTTTCCCCTTCACACTTGGCCTCTTCCTCTCTTAGTGAACTCACCCTCTCCCTTGGGATTAACGCCCTCTCTTCGTTATTTAAACAAGCAACCTCCTCTCCATTTGGTTAATGGGAGTTTAGGTATAGCTTGGCAATGTACTTGTAATTTTGATATCATTTTGGAATAAAGAAGACTTTGGAGGTCAAATGGTGGCTAGCATTCTTTCTATGGATGTTTGATGTTTAGTATTTCATATATGAGGTAATCTTTGCTTGAATTCTTGCATTTTATTTGTTAGATTTGGCCTTTGAAGGGGTGTTGTCACCCAGTAGGATAGGATCTATTAAATTTGGTTATTTCTTAGATCTTATAGTTCATTTACATTAGCGGCCTAAGATTTGCATGTATATTTCAGCTAATGATCATGCTATCTAAGTTTCTCTTGTAGGTGGCACCACATTTAATGATTTTGTGCAAGTTTTTCTAAGCTTTACAAGTCTTCATGCATGGAGAAGTAGCTGGACTAGTTTGTACCTTCTACATGCTTCATTCTTTTCAAGAACGTAGTCCCTCAACTTGTCACTAGAAGACTCCATAGCCCAAGGATTCCACCGATCAAGCTTCTCTCTATCACTCTTTCATTAAAATCAAAATATTTTCTGGTTACTTTTACTTGCGTGCATAAAGATCCAAGTTTCACTTATAAATGTTAATTAGATCTTTATTTATGCAAGCATGCATTCATAGATTTATGTTTTAGATCTGAAAATCTCTATCATTTTAAGTAGATCTTGCATGAAAAGGGTTTATGTTTTAGTAAGCATTTCATTCTAGATCTTAAGGCTAAGAGATATTTTCAATTTTTAGAGCTTTCAAGTAAATATTTGGCAATTTTAGTGTCATTTTTTTTGCTGTTCCGAACAGCAAACAAAATTCACTAAGAAAGCTTACTTTCTTGGTCTCTTGCTAACTTAGTTCATAGCATTTCACTTGGAAATTTATTTACAACATCTAACATCTTTTTTGCAGGCTGTCCCAAAGCATTTTGGGGCATATTTCTCCACTTTAGCTTGCTGTTTTTGCAGGTCTAATGAACAGCCAAGGGGAAACTCTGCCTGAATTTCGTGGTTCTGGAGCATCCAGGACCACCCAAGGCGTCTAACCTTCTTCCAATCTATTTTTTCCACAATAAATTTGTAAGTTTGTTGGCCTTGAGTTATAAAAGGACCACAAACATTCTTCCAAAGATTTGTAACTGAAAAGAAAGAGTGGGACAACCCACTAGGCCTACCATCCCCCTAACCCTGGGGGAAACTATCTCTTTTTGCATTCTGTCTCTTTCTTTTGCTTATTCTCATTTTGCAAGCTAAAATAAACGCAAGCACCACAAAACATCAGTTTAGTTTCAATTTTTTAGTTTAATTAGTTTAGTTTCATTCACTGCTATTCCAATTTGGCAAAGTAACGAACCTTCCCCCTCAGGGCCTTAGTATGCTCTTGATCATTACGAGCTTTGCTTGATCTGTAGTGAAATCCGAAATGGAACTGAGTAGTGTGGAGTAGTCTAACTAGGAATAGCATTTTTTCTATTATTGCTCAAAGGGACCAATACTCGTGGGATTCCATGTGACTTCAGGAGGAAACTATGAGACCTAGCCCCTCCTCATTAGAAGTCCTGCAATTTTGTGTGTACCCATTTGAGGGATAATTGCTAAAGGGCCACACATTAGATTAGATTTTATTTTGTTCAAACTTCACACTTACAATCTTGCATGCACGAGTGGACTCGCCTTATCGATCCACTACACTTAATTTATCTAAATCCAAGTGAAACCCCTAATTAATAAAATTTACCAAGAGCATTTCGAGGGTGCCACTTAGGAAAAGTGGTTAATAATTCTATTTTGTAATTTTATTTAGGAAAATGTGAAAATCTTATGTTTTGCAGTTGACATTGTCCCAGGAATCTAATAAAGTGTATTTTATAAATAATGACTTAGATGTGATTTATTCTAGACTGTACATCTCAAGATGAGATTAGGGTTTTGGCAGATTATAGTTTCAGCAAGCCATAAAGAGGGACAAGATAGAGAAGTCTACCTCAGTTGAACAGAGGAGCAGGAGAGGAGTCAAAGCACATCTCTGAGGGAGAAGAGAATAATAGCAGGCCGTACACTTCGTACAGCAGGTCGTACCTCTGTTGCAGTTGTTTTCCCTTAATATGCAGGCCATACACTGTCTTTTGTAGCAACCAAGAGTGATTTTGTGTTAAGGAGAGAAGTAAGAGAGTTGGCTGTCCAGAACAGGAAGAAAAGCAGCAGGCTGTCTGTTGTACCTTCATCTCTCACACAGGCCATACATCTCTGTTTAGCGGTGATTTTGTGGACCGTACAGCTGCTGGTTTAACAGGCTGAGGAGGTCACCTTGTAAGCTTTGATCTAAGGAATAAGAAGCTGATTTGAAGGAGCAACCATAAGTGTATGTGTGTATTTCATTTACGCTTCCACTATTTACTTTTTTCTATTGTGTGATTCATGCTATGTTCAGAAAAGTATTTTCTGCTGATTAATAAATTCTGTTGAGTTATTTAATGAGAAAAACAATAGGACAACAGTTGTCTATGGATGGAAATTTTAGAAAGTACAAAGCCAGGTTTGTTGCCAAAGAATTCTCTGAAAGAGAGGGAGTTGACTATGATGAGAATTTTACTCTAGTTTCCAAGTATACCTCTATCATAACCATCATGTCTTTGGCATCTTGCTTTGGTTGGTCTTTACATCAGATGGATGTAAAGACAACATTTTTGAATGGCATGACTAAGGAAGAGGTATAAATCAACCAAGAGATTTTGATATCCACGGACAAGAGACCCATGATTGCATGTTAAAGAAAGCCCTCTATGTGCCACGGCAAGCACCATGGACATGGTACTCCAAGGTCAATGAGCATTTACTTAAAATTCTATCTTTATTTTTTCTCTCATAAATCTGATCTGCTTCTTAGGCATGTATGTAGATAAGACAAGATAAGATAAGATAAGATAATTTTATTAATGTCCAACTAATGACCACAAAAGTAGGTCAAAGGGACTACTCAGTACAATGATGTCAATACAATGCAGTGTTAAATTTGGCAGCATCAACAGTCATTCTCCAATGAGAGGCCATATGGGCCACCCTGAGGCTAACCAAGGAGATTTGGAGAATCAACTAGTCTTGTGAGGTATTGACAAAAGCCACGGGGAACATACAACCTCTGTGAGTCAAACCAAAAGTCAGGATGAACAAGATGCTATGTAAGTCGAATGCAAAAGACAGGGGGAACATACAACCTCTACGAGCATAGACAGTCTAGTGCAAAAGTCAAGGGGAACATACAACCTCTGTGAGCATAGACAGACTAGTGCAACAGTCAGGGGGAACGTACAACCTCTGTGAGCCTAGTCAAGCCTTGTGAGCCATGAGCAAAAGTCAAGGCATCTAGCAAAAGTTAGGTTGAATATAAAATTCCTATGAGCTAGAAACAAACGATATTCCTAATATTGCAAATGATATAAATGTATCGATCTAGTGCGTTGGCACCTGTAACATTATCCACCATTAAGAGAAATTTGAATTGCCTTGTAAAGAGTCGAGTTGTAGAAATCAAAGTTGATTGTCTAAGTCAAAGACATTGTTGTCAAGTTGTCGCATGTTGCATGCATGACACGCACTGCATGCATGTCTAGTTGCATGTTGCATGCATGCATGACATGTGCATGCTAAGTTAGTACGCATGCATGCCCAGTCAAGGGTGAGTTGTAACTGAAGTCTCAAGTCTAGTTCTAATTTCGAACTAAAGTGTAAAGCTGATTTATGTTAAAGCATGCAAACAAGTTCCTAATTCGAGCCATCTACTTCTCCTCTTCACTCCTTTATAAGCAGAGGTCGACCCCTCTCGTCAACACAATGGTTATGCAGGGTAAGGGTGAATGTAGAGACAGCATATAAAGGTGCATATCAGCTGTAGAGGCAGCATATAAAAGGCACGTAACAGTGCTGTAATAACAGCATAATAGAGGCGCATATCAGCATATACAGGCAGCATACAAAGGCGCATAACAGTGCTGCATATTGGCATACAGAGGCAGTTTATCAGTGCTGCATATCAGCATATAGGGACAGCATAATTAGAGGCACCTATCAGTCAATTAGACGCAGCTTCAACAGCACAACAGCGTAATTAGAGGCACCTATCAGTCAATTAGAGGCAGCTTCAACAGCCCATATCAAAGCTGATATATCTGTCTTTGAAAGCAACTCGGATACATCTATATCAGCAAGGTCTATTAGTTCTCTGTCAGATTAGAGTCAACTTGGCAAGCTCTTTAAGAGCAGAGTATTCATGGTGGATATTTGTAAGTGATCTTACATTATTAATGCAATAAAGGAATATCGTTTGCTGGGGTTTTTCTCCCTGTACAAGGTTTCCCCAGGGTATATGTGTTGTTGATGTGCATGCTTACATATCTACATGATTATTGCTATTCAGTTATGATTCTATATTGTTGAAATGTATTAAGTTGGAATCAAAGTGTTGAAGAATTCAAATAAATAATCCGCATAAGAAATCAAACTCATAATTTAACATGGTATCAGAGCTTAGGGTGTGTTAAGCTTGTTGAAGTGCAGCAACATGTACACACAGATCCAAGTAAGCTTGATTAAATTTCCAGTGTGAGGTCCATGGCATCCTCCATTTCAGTCAAGGCCAAGGATAGGCTCGAAGGAATTGCCAACTTCAATGTGTGGAAGCTCCGGATAACAAATATTTTGCAAGAGCATGATCTTGAGCAGTATGTGACCACAGTGGTGGAGGAACCCACTACTAATGCAGGAAGAGCGACCTTCAGGAAGAGTCAAGCAAAGGCCAAGTGAATCATATTTGACTCAGTCAAAGACAGTATAATGTCGGCAATGACTCCGTTAATGACTACCAAGGACTATATGGATACCTTGGTGAATCTGTATGAGAAATAGGCTCCAAATCAAAAGACGACACTTAAGCACAAGTTTAAGTATTTGAAGATGGAGAAAGGTGAATCATAAGCATCTTTTTGTTCCAGGATAGCCCAGATCAGAGATCAGCTTTTGGTCACAGGGGTGACAGTGGACGATGATGATTTAGTGCAAGCCATAATTGATGGTCTTTCTTTTTCATGGGAGACCTTATTATCTAGTGTAAGTGGAAGAAAGATTCAGCCCACGTTTGAGAGGTTATGGCATGATTGCCTCCAGGAGGAGAGTCACACTGCTACCAGGAGCAAGCCAACTAAAGAAGAGCATTTAGCTTTAGCATCAAGATTCAAGGAAAAGAAGAAAGGCTCTCGGAGGAAGCCAAACACCAAATGTACATTCAAAGGCAAGAGTATTGATACATCTAAGATTAAATGCTTTAGTTGTTATAAGTTGGGTCATTTTGCTAAAGACTGTTGGTTTAAAAATAAATATCCAAGGAAAAGGAAACATCATGCCTCAACTGTTGAGGATGATGAATCCAAAAGAAAACAGAAAAGTCCTTCTAATGAGAAAGAAAATAGAAAAGAATGTTACTTGGTTTCTGCCTTATCCAGTTCAGTTTTCACGGAGCCGAAAACTTGGTTAGTAGACAGTGGTGCATCAAAGCACATGACAGGGTACAAGGAGATCCTCTCAAATTTCAAGACAAAATCTTTTGCAAAGCAAGTTGAGCTTGGGGATGACAAATGTTACAAGATGGGTGAGATCGGAAGAGC
>CBVK0100020206.1:0-41196 GCA_900067695.1 Picea abies
CGATCTCACCTCCTTCAGATTGTAACATCCTCTTGGATCATAGTTTCATGTATGCCATGAAAGTAATGTGCCCATCAATCTTTTGCAAAATGAGTTTCCCCCATAAAGGGAAAATTGTCACTATAGATCAACTTACCTATCATGATCCTAAGACTCAACTCAATCTTGACAATGTTGTCCCTTCCTTGGATGGGAACCAAACATTTACCTCTTTTCTTGACATTATCCCCCAAGTTTATAAAGACTCGACATTACTTGGCACGTATTATAGTCCTCCCCCTATAGTTGCCCAACCAAGTTCATCCAATGTATGTATGATGTCATCATTCCATAAGCTTGCAGGTTTATCTTCACAACCCTTTGTCGAGCCCTGAACTCCCGCATCTTCAACACCACCATCGAGGGGGAATCCTCCTCAGAATTACCCCTTTGGCCATACACCTTTCTTATTTCTACCTTCAAGAATATTAAGTACCCTTGTTGTGGCCACATTGAACTTGCCCAACCTTACATTGGAGATCCCTATATGGTACTTTGATCCTCCTACCCCCCCTCCCCCTTCTGAACCAATTATTTATCTTTCCTTGACACATGTTCAATAAATATTGACTACCCTTGTAGCCCCTAAGGCACCTACACAGGCCCAACCTAACTCTACACTAGCTAGGAAATGACTTGTTAGAGGGCACAAAGCCAAGAAGAAATGGGACACAAATAACCATGGACAAGCCATGGTCAACCCAAACTCGATAGCTAGAGTCATACCCCCATGCTCTTTATGCAATCTCTCTGACCGCGCTACCAATAATTGTCTAAGGCTCCCTAAACTCAAAAAACCTTTTTATGTCGATGATTTAGAACCAAGTCCTTCCACACCTATTATGAAAGTTATCGTTCCTAAATCATCATCCAAGCGTATGCATATGAAACATCCATGTGCTTTGTGATATAAGTATGGCCATTATTCTCATCATTGTCCTAAACTTCCCCAATTCCATGATGTCATTGAGGTCATTCGTCAATGTGATTCCTCTTGCAAAGAACACCAAACCCCTATAGTAGAGGACCTCGCCCTTGGGCGAGAAAAGTTTTTCCATGCCAATAGTAAACCAATTCTTGAAATTGCCCCCCCTACTATGAAAACTAAAGAGAATTCGATGCAAATCTTGTACCTTTCAATTTCCATGGGATCGAAAATATCGAAAAATGTTACATTTTATGTTAATGTAAATCAAAGCATCCCTTGTATGCCTCATGTCTCTTCGATCTCAACATTGGTGGAGCCTTCATCCACTAGTCTTGAATGTACCTAGGTAGATGTTGTTTATGTGAACCATACCTCTTGTTCCCTCATTTTTCACCCCTTTATCTAGTAGTATGGGTTCTCGCATCCCAGTCTTTCATTCTGATGAAGACATCTTGGAGTCCCTTGCTATGCCAAATTACCCTTGGGATGATATGCATCATCATTTCTACTTTTTACAATATCAACCTTGTCCCTCTGACCAATAAATTGTCAAATCAAAGGATTGTATCCCCCACAGTCAAATTGATTGGTTCAATAATATAATTTGTGCCCCTGATGCATTTGAAGAAGGGAAAATGGTCGATATCTCATCTACCATTAAGGTGAATATCTCTGTTACCACTGGTGTCAAAGAAAATAACCTTCTTGGGGAAAACTATTTTCCTAAAAAGCTTGTTGCTTACAAAGCCCTTTTCCAAGAATTCCAAGATGTTTTTGCTTGGTCCTATTCAGATATGGTTGGACTCGATCCTACCATTTTTGAACACCATATCAATACATGGTCGGGTGTCATTCGTGTCCATCAAGAGCAAAGGCCTATTCACCCTAGTCGGACCCCTACAAACAAAGCTAAGATTGATAAACTGAAAAATGCAAGGTTTATTTACCATATCGCATATATTTCATGGGTTTCTAACCCAATCCTCATTATGAAGCAACAAGGAACTATTTTTGTCTATACTGACTTTCATGATTTGAACAAGCCCTATCCCAAAGACAATTACCCAACATTGTTTATCAATAATATTATTGATGAATGTGTGGGCCACGAGGTCTTATCTTTCATGGATGGATTCTTGAGCTACAACCAGATCTGCATACGACCTCAATACCAATACAAGACAACCTTCACCACTCCATGGGGTACCTTTGCATACAAAGTTATGCCATTCAGATTGAAAAATGTTGTCACCACCTCCCAACGTACCATGCCATACTATTTCCATGACTTGGTACATCTCATCTTAGCCTATCTCAACAATCTCACTGCTCGTTTAAAGAAAAAGATGCAGAACTTAAAAAACTTGTGTTCTATCTTCCTTAGATTTCTAACTATAATATACGTTTGAACCCTCTCAAGTGAGTCTTTGCATCTCTGTTGGTTATCTCTTGGGATTCGTTCTTTCTAAAGACAACATCATTGTTGATCCTCTCAAAGTTCAGGCCATTTATGAACTACCTCCCCCACAATCTATGCCAATTGCAAAGCCTACAGGGGAAGGCCAATTTCTTGCATAGGTTTTTCTAGACTACACCACCATTGTTCATGGTTTCTTACTGTTATTATGTTATAAGTTAAATTTGTATGGGATGATCAATCTCATCAATTCTTTGATGCGTTAAAATGAGCTCTTTCCTCGACACCTTTGATTAGTTCCCCTAACTTTGATACGGATTTTGTCCTTCACATTTCAGTTTCACCCTTCATTGTTGTTGGAGTCTTAGTTCAAGATTGACTTGATGGATGTGAACACATCATCTATTACATGAGTAAGAACCTATCAAGACTCCCTTTGTCCTATACCCATGAGGATAAATTAGCTTTTGCATGTGTTATCTCAATCTAGAAGTTGCATCATTACATCTTGATGTGCATAACCAAGGTGGTTACCAACTCTAACCCTATTTCTTTTCAATGGGAAGTATGCCCATTGGATCATTATCTTTCAGGAGTTTGACTTAGAGTTTGTTACATTTAAGAGAAATAAAGTCTTAACACTTGTTGAGTTTATTTACGACCTCCCAACTGGTGTGTCCAACCCGCCCTTGAATGATAATATTCTTGATGAGTGTTTCTTCGCGTTTTCCATTGTTGGTCCTTGGTATGGCGACACCCTCACTTGTGAACCCAAAAATGTAGTCCTCATTTGATCAATCCTGTAGTTATATCCTCATTGGAGATGATCTTTAACGTCGAAGAGTTGATACCTCGTTGCGTGGTTGTTTGACCCATGAGGAGACAAAGTACGTTCTAAATGCTTTGCATAACGTTGCTTGCAGTGGTCACCTTTCGGGGATGGCCACCCCGAAAAAAATCATGCACACATGTTATTTTTGGCCTACTCTATTCACATAATGTATACATGCAGCTAAGCATTCTACTAACTTTCAACTTTACACCTCTAAGGCACGGGCCCCACAGACCCTGTTGCACCCCATTATCACTACAGGTCCATTGACTTGTGGAGTGTAGAACCCATTTTTATTGTGGCCATCGACTATTTCAGTAAATGGGTTGAACCCATGCCAACATTCAATAAAACCATGGCTACTATAGCTTGTTTCTTTTTCAACCATGTTATCAGTCGATTTGATGTCCTGAAACAATTGATCTGAGACCATGGTCGGCATTTTGAAAATGAAATATGGCATGAGATAGCTTCACTGTTGGGTATTGAGCACCAATTCCCATCTTTGTACAACCTGCAAGAGAATGGCCAAGTTGAATGCGTCAATAAGATCCTTACAACATTGCTCCAACGGACGATGGATAAGCACAAAACCAATTGGCACCACATGCTCTTCCCCACCTTATGATCCTATAAGACAACTACCAAAATTGCCACTAGGTTTACACCCTTTTATCTCGTCCATGGTGAGGAGGCAGTCTTACAAATTGAATGTCAAATCCCCTACCTTCATTTTTCCATACAACTTCTCCCTGATACCACTCCCTTAGAGCAAAGACTAGTGGCGTTGGAGCGTACCAACGAAGACCACTGTATTGCTTTGCAAACCATAGAAGCAACCAAAAAGTGCACTAAAGCCCAATATGATCACAAGGTCCACCCTCACATCTTTCATGAGAGTGATCTAATTCTCTTGTATGACCAAGCCCATGACATCTTGGGTCAAGGCAAGTTTGAACCATTATAGAGGGCCCCTTACGTCTTCAAACAATGTTTCTAAGTGGGCATACATTCTCGAGGGTCCCAAAAGGGAGCTTCTCCCTAACCCTCCTAATGCGCTCTACCTAAAGAAATGTTACCCTTGATAGTTTCTCTAGAGCGCCTTTGCATCTTATACATAGATTATATAGTATTTTGCATCCCTTTTATAAAGTTTGCATCTCCTTGCCTTCTTACGTCTTTCAGATGAACCCTTTGTCCTATTGCTACATTGGTTATGCTAATGGTGCGATTTGTCATTCAAGGAAACTTGCCTCGACAACTTGGGCCATTTTTACCATTGTGCAATTCCTTGTCCACTCTAGTGGCATTTGCATTGGACCTGCCACCAATAACCAGGTCGAATATGATGCCATGATCGATTTGTTAGTCGATGTCCTTGACCATCGCATTTGTCACCTTCATGTTTGTCTTGATTCCCAATTTCTTATCATGTAGTTGAACGACGTCTATCATGTGCGTAACCATAGCTTTTTTAGAAAGTATCTACAAGTTAAACTTTTGGTGTGTTCATTTGAATCAATTTCATTTAGCCATGATCCCATAAAACAAAACAACTTTGTAGATAACATTGCAAATAATATTCTATATTGGCATTTAACACATGCATACATAAGAAGATAATATTTTGCATTCATTTCTAATTTAGTGTGCATAAGCATATGCAAATAACTTATTGACAATCCACATTTGCTTATCAAAAATTACATCCATAGTGCATATGCATATAAAAAATACATCCATCATGTATATACAAATCAAAACGTCATCAAGTTTTCGATATGTTTAGAATCTACTATCTAACTAAATCTGACATGCCCACAACATGCTACATACATCCAAAACTGTGAGTATGCAAGCCACCCATGCTACATACATCCAAAATTGTGAGTATGAAAGCCACCCATGCTACTTATCCTCCTCATATGGAGGATCACGGACACGTGTCAATGGCACCATATCTTTGAATGAAAGATCTATGATACCCTGGCTAAGATCTCTGGTAGCCTGACCAGCCATCGTTGCCCTCCGCAATAGTGGGCGCCACTCGGATGGTGCCCCTGTGCATGATACTGCATATCTATCATCAAGATTGTGCCATCCTTTCTCTGGTACCCCAGTCAATAGGTTCTCAAACCTACCTCGAAGATCCTCTAGCAATCCCTCAAGTTCTATTATCTCCTTAGGCCTTGACGGCCCAAGGTCGACAAACCCAGCTCTCACCATCCGAGTTGTTTGTTCAGTCGGCCTCGTCGATGCAATATCTGCACATTGCATATTGGAGATTATTAGTTCCATATATTCAAATAATCTACTTTAAGCAATTAAAATATATAAACAACATGATGTTACTATACTCATTATTACCGCCTAAACTAGCACCCTTGTGAAAAGTCCCAACACAGGTGCTAACTTGGAGAAACAAGATGAGAAGTGCACCATTGTCACCAAAGTACACTTTCCCCTTAACTTTAGGTCGACTACTATAAGCCAAGGGGGGTATCCCTAATTGATTAAGTGAACCTCTTAGTAAATTAATTTCCATGCAATTTTATGATTTACTTTAGAGAATCCACAAAATGTATAATAATTAAATGCACAAGGATTCCAATAAGTGATTAAATACTTTAAATATAACCAATTATAAATAATAGCATAAACCACCAATATATTCACTTGAAAAAGAGGATTAGGAGCTAGTGGATGTGTGTGTCAAATCTAATATGAAATATAAACAATGTCAACAATTTCAGATTTGCAATAAAATGACTATCATTGGACAAATGAAACCTCAAAGAGGTGAAAACCACTTTTAAGCTACTTTAGGGAACAAGAGTGCAATCAACTAACCTCAATCAATGGTGCAATGTGTGCAATTGATTTATATGCTAGAATAAAGACAAGCTTTTGATTGTCCACAACTTCTAAACATGTTTTATGATAAAATAACGCAAAAATTTCATATTTAGAGTGTGATGAAAAGACCATCCAAGAGAGAAAAATCCATTTGAAAACAAAACGCCTTGAATGACCTCACCAAGGAAAGATATATGCTATGAAATAACAGCCCAATAAATGTTAGGATCAAGTTCAAAAGATATGTAACAATGAACTAAGTAAGAAATTGAAAAATATATGGTGAATCCCCTAGTATATTCAATGTTAGCATTAAAATTCACTAATAATGTCTCCAAATGAAAGATAATCAATTATAAGCACTTAAGAGATCAATTTCACCTCTAGATGTGTAATATAAAATTGTATTAACAATATAGAAATGAAATATAATCTAGGTATGAATAAATATGAACCTTTAGGCACCAAACCCTAGCTTTAGGTTTTTTCCAAACCTGATTTTTTTTGTTGTTGTATATTTTCCAGATTTGAGAAAGCCTTAAATCAACCCATAAAACATTAAGATAAAACCTTGAAGAACAATTTTATAGGGTCTTTTTGCCTTGTTAGGGTTAAAGATACACAATTAAGCACAAACCCTTGAACAAACTAGTCTAGGAAATGATATAATCAATAATCTATGCATTAGGAACGAAATCCAAATTAAAATTTTCTTTGATTTTTGACCGTTAGATTTCTTTCGAAACAAACAAAAATAAGGAGTTTGGATTTTTAGGATTTTTTGGTTGGTTATTGGAAGAAGACAAGTGTCTTTTCCAATAATTCTTATGGGGTCAAGAAGTATTCCCCTCCAAGAATTGGTCATTCTTATTTAAAGGAGGGCAAACCCTTTTTATGGAAAAATCCCTCATTTTTCTCTTACCTCATATGGGCTCATACGAACTTCGATTGACACACTGTTTTCACTGTTGGAATCAGGTTTATGAGCTCTTCAAAAGAGTATTTTTGAAATTTCTTGCTTTGATACTTCACCATGAAGCCATTTTTCCAAGAAGCATTAAAGCATGCTTGTTTTCCTTCTAATTCCCACACATCTATCTCAATTACTTGAGCACCTTTATGCTTTGGTCTTTATTAACTTATGATTCATATTTCACCATGGATAACCTCTTTTATTCATGGATATGAGTCTCCCCGAGGCCTCAATTTCCTTGGCATTTAGCATAGTTTAAATCCCTTTAGTTCATAGCATTTGCCTTTCATTACATGAAAATTGCCTATAAGACCCCCCTCACTTGGGTAGATGGACCAACCCCTCCATCTTTTGCATTTTCCATCTACCTAGTGATAGAGCCTTCCTTTCATGGGTGCCCTAAAATAGTGACCTGTATTTCATTTTGATGCCCATGTTGTTCAATCCCCTTAGGATTAGGAGTCTCATTAGTCTACATCCTAGAGTTGAAGCTATATGAATTTCTTCTCATCCTGTTGACAACCTTTACCCCCAAACTCTTGCATTTATGGTTGGTATATGTTGGGTTTCCACATATCATAAGCCCTCTACGTCATCCATACAATGAAAATTATTCATTTTTTATGCCACCATTCACCCACCCTCGAGGAGATTGTCAATAATGGCCCTACCCTTGATTACTTCCATTTGAAGTTTTCACATTTTTCCATATCTCTATCTGGTTGTTTTCTTAGGGATTTATCTCCTCATTACCCCTTAAAGTCCCTATTTAGTTTCCCCTGTGGGATTCTAATTGGATATTGTATATTTCAATACAACATTTAGATCTATTGTATCCTCCTCAAACACCTTTTGAAATATCAGGCATGTTATTTACCATTTTGGTACTACATATCTTTCCACTCCTAGTGGCGACCCTTTGGAAATAACAAGAGGGCCTCGTGCTTTTACAGTTCTTGATTCAGTTTTTGGCAACGTCCCCGTGTTCCCCTTGTTCAGAGCATTTGAGGTGAGTCACCTTTATGTCCCATGGAGTCTGTTCAGTTCCACATTAATACCTATTACAGATTTTCAGTGCCTCTGCGAGTCATACCTGTTATCCCCAATTCCTAGGGATAACTAAGGAGATGATGTCTCAAGTCCCCAGGTTCCAGACATGGAGTACCAAGAGACAGATGGCTAGCATTGTCCACTTGCATAGACAAAGGCCCACCTCACCACCATTCATCACGATGGTCTCCACCACAACAGCTTTCTCCAAGAAGAAATTGGGTCTTGTTCCATGAGGTACAATCCACACATTATGGTGAGTGCCATTTCAATATTTGAAGCATTTTAATTATGTTGCATTTAAAGCTTCTATGGATTACGTAATGTATGCTTGGAAACTATGCTCTTTGCCTTATTTCACCTTGGTGGTTAACATTGCGCCCTAGTAAGTGGTCACCCCTAGGGATGGATTCGCTACTAGGAGGTCCCCTTGATGAGTCATCATGCCATTCCTGACCATACTTCTCACTTTTCACACTTCATCCCATCATCTCCTTATCTTTTGGTATTTTCGGGTGTACTAACTCAAGATGGGATTGTCCCTCATTTCATGGGAAGAAGGGGCTGAAGGCCCAGAGGGAATGTAACTGGCAAGAGATAAAATCCATATTATGAACCTTCCAAATGCTCTCCCAAAGAGGTCTTGAGAACAATTAAATGTTTCTTCTAAAAAATCAAAGACCTGCAAAAGCAAACACATACATATAAATGTCCCACTTCTTGAGGTATTTACACAAGTACGTTACAACCTAGACTATACCCCCATGGTACTTTGTGTACTTCTCCTTTCAAATGGCATTGTGGTACTGCCCCCCAAGCTATATGTTGCCCCATAGGGAGTACCCAGTCATTTGGAGCTTAATTAATTGATGGCGTTAAATGGGCTTGGAAAAAGGATGCATTGAAAACGAAGGTGCAACACACCCTCTACAAAGGCACCCATAAATGAGACACTACAGTCCCTTATATGTCATGAACCCCATGCCCAAAAGTCTTTCCCCCATCCACTTCATTTTATCCACATGACTTAGAGGGGGGTCCACCTGGGAAACACTCCTTGACTTGAGGAATGACTCACCCAATAGGTCACTTTGTCAACCCTTCCATACCTAAACTAGGCCAATTACATAACGTCTTTGAGCACTTATTTAGTTTGATGAGGTGGTTTTTGGTGCACATGCTTCGGCGTATATTTTATTGACTTGATTTACTTATCATGATGCACTTGACTTGAGATCCTTGGAGGGCGCATTCATTGTCTTTGCAGGACTTTGCTTGGTGGACAGTTTTGTAAGAACAAGCCTAACTTGGGCTTCCTTGGGGCATGAAGCGCACATGTTGGACATAATGGTCTGCACATTGGATGATGATGATAGCATTTGGAAGCTTGAGAGACACCATGGAGTATCTCACCTAGCCCCTACAAGCCCAACGATCTATCTTTGGAGGCCAAAACATCATTTGAAGGGCTTGACATCACCCTAGGGGTAGGGTTTTGGTGGTGATGATGTGTTTTGATGGACACTTGGAAATTTAGAAGAGGATGACCCTTTCATGAGCCTAGCACATGAAGGAGAATCCTTAGGAGGCCCAACAACCTCCTCCATTTTCTCAACGACTTGCTACAAGTGTCAAAACATCACCCTAGAGAGGGTTGATGCCATCTTTAGGGTTTCTTATGTGCAATTTTTAAAGTTAAATTTTAATTTATGATGTAAAGGAGAAAAATAAAGGGAAACATCTCCTTTGTTTTGTGGTTTACCCTAAGTTAAGTGGACAAACACTTTTTTTATAAGATTTGTATAAATAGAGATCAAATTCTTGTCATTTTATTATAGCTCTCCCATTGTGAGAAGACTATTTGGCTGAAATTTGTGCCCCTCTTTGGCAAAATCACTCTCTCTCTCTCTCTCTCTCTCTCTCTGTGTGTGTGTGTGTGTGTGTGTGTGTGTGTGTGTGTGTGTGTGTTGTGATATGGTTTGTCTGTTAACTAATGACGTGAAGTGGTGTGCTACTCTTGGAGGCTCTTTCTCTTGCTTTCGTGATGAAAATTGCTTGGTAACTGGGGTATTTTCTTGACATTTCTTGGAATTGGTAAGAAAATTTTGCACTTTGTTAGGTTTTTTTCTTGTTCCATTGTTGTTTTTTGCTAGATTCTTGAAGGAGTATAAGGGCATACACCCTCCACCAAGTTTTATCATTATTGTTTCTTGAAAAAGATATTGCAAAGGTTGCTAAGAGGAGTAAAAGGGTTTACACCCTCCTAGACGTTACCTTGTTAGGGTTACTATCTCAAGGAAGTAAAAGGGCTTACAACCCTTGAGATTATGTAGGTGTAACCTAATAAAATAAGACTCCATAACCATTTTGGCAAGGAACTAATCATTTATTGCACTGGAGAAATAAATTGTTTGCATTGGTAAATGCGATTTTGAGAGATATTGATCTTGTTCAAGTTGGAATATTTTCTTAATGCTTTAAGTTCCCTAAAGCCTCTAGGGCATCTTGATTGGCATATTATATCTTGAGCTATCGATAACTAAAAGCTACAAACATTAGGTCTATAGCAAATCGTTTTATATATTTGATTTTAACTTGCATTTTAACCGTAGAAATTTGCTAGTAAGCCATTATTATCAATCTATTGTTAATTGGTGAACTTTTTGTTGGATTACTTGCTTGTTTTTCATGGTTAAAACTTCTTGTTGTAGAAAATATTTGCTACAACCACTTGTCTATTAAAAATATACTCGAAAAACGTCATATAACAACCCTCTTAAACCACTAAAGGTTGTGCCTAAGTATTGGGGATTAATCTACATGTTTTGTGCTTCATTTATCAATAAATCTTTGATGTTTTGAGTGACTAAATCTGCAGTAACTAGCTTCATTCCTTGCTGATATATACTCTTGTTTACTAATGTAGTTTGGGACAGAAAGCTTCACTTACTTGTCCACTTAACATTTGATCTTGTATACTTCTCTCCCTTGTGTCTCGGGAAGGTACAACTATCTTCCATAGGTACTCAAGCACTTGGAAACTATTAACCATCTTCAAGACTCGTTATCAAGCCACTTTCCACTTAGTAACCTGACCTATAGGAGAATCACTTCCAAAACTTCATTTTACGTCTCATTTCCCCCTAGGGTCACCCATGATTTCCCCCTTGAGTAGGATGTCTCCTTTACTGAAGCGAGGGTAGGGTTTATCTAAAGTGACAGTGGTTGGAATCTCCCATAGTTATCACCATATTTTGGATTGGGTTGGGCTTTGCCAAACCTACAGTTTGTGCGATAATAGCACCCATCCCGTGTTGCCTAATTTTGACCTCCAGTTGTCCCAATGATTTACTAATATGTCCTTGAAAATCCATGTGCTCAGTAATCCACCATTCCACGTGGAATGTTTTCAGATGCTGCTAGGTTTGCCTTGCATTTATGCTCGGAAAAAGGGATGTCTTGAATCCACCTCTCATTTCCTTCCCATACCTCACTGGTCTCAGTGTTTGTTAGTCACACCTTACTTTTTACATCATGTTCAATTCAAGGACTCTGCATTGCCTTGATTTCACCAAGCTTTACCCTATTGACTTCAATGCCTGTATTTTAGGAGTCTAGCTTAGAAAACTGTGTACTTTGGACTCATCTTCTTTATTGGTGGGTGTAATGTTCCCAAGTTGATTCACTAGGAACTTAGGGTTTACTTTCTGATCGGTATGTATTTTTTTTTTGAATGTTTTTGCAGATCTACTTCTGAAAGTTGTGTTGGGAGTGCTTGGTTGAGTTTTATAGCATGTGAAGGATGAATGTAAAACAACAACATATGGAAATAACAAGATACAAGATAAATAACACAAGAAAATGCCCAGTAACTTCATATCTGACCTTTATTTAGATAATAAGCTTACCTCCATACATAAGATTTGCAAATTTGGAATGATATAGAAAAGAATATGGAATGATATAGAAAAGATAAAGATGTATGCGATAAATATGCCAACAAGATACAATGATAGAGAGATGTGAGACCTCCTAGCCCTTAAGTAAAAATATACAAGTCAATACAATATCAATTTTTTTCCCTTGAAGACTTGGCACCTCCAAATCTAGCTAAGATGCACCCCAACTGGCTATAGCAAGATAACAAATTTGGCTTCCTTAAAGAAGGTTCTCAAACCCTTAAAACATGTTTCCAAAATGTATATCAGGGGATGTATAATCCATATGAAGAGATCTGTCAACCAAAATCTCAGATCTAGCTCTCCAACTCACTTAATCCTCAATGGATAGTGCATAGCTCTTAAAAAACTCAACCCAAAACCACAATAAATTAATATGCAGAAGAAACCCTTCAATAATAAGTGAGAAAGGCACTCCAGGCTTGGAAAACCCTCCAGGAAAGAGCTTCGACTTAGATCTCCCTTCTTCTACCCAAATCGAACTGATATTCTTCCAACAGTGTGCCCCACCTTCAGAAAACCTCCAAATCTATGCCATGTCTCTTCAATCCACTGTATAAATCAACCTGTACCTGAATAGAATGGTGAGGGTGGAATATTTTACCACCTTGACCAAGCTTGGATCAAGAACAAAGGAATCTTTCACCTCCTTTTTGATATCTAGGGTTTGTTTACTCAAAACCCTCAAAATGGAAGCTGCATAGCTCAAGAAGCAATCAAAGAAAAATGACTTGAATGAGGAGTGAGGTGCCCTCCTCTCTCTTTTATACCTCCATCTTCTAATTTTTAGTTGAGTTACTTTATTTCTTTTTCTAAGGTTATTACTTTATTTTATCCTCAAGTCAAATAACCCTTTTTCTTCTTTATCAAAGTCACTTTAATGAAATAACATCAGGTTCCTCATTGAAATTTTGGAGCCTCCTAACCCCTTTTACCCATGAGACTATAGTCTAGAGGGGTGACTAGACTACTAAGTCCTCTAATGTTATTGTCAAGGAGAGGGGAACATTACAATCTCCCCTACTGGAAATTGCTTCCCACAAGCAATCCTGAACATATTTGTTGTAGCACATGTTCATTCTCCCAAGTGCTATAGGCAAAGTTTTCCATTTGACCAAGTATTCCTTAATGTCCCTACTTTTTAGTTTTTTCGTCCTCACCTCCAAAATCTCCTCTAGAATTGAGATCAAGTGCCCTTCTTCATCAACTGGTGGTAGATTTTCATTAACTACAATATGTTGCCCCAATGCCCTCTTTAGGCATGATACATGGAACACATTGTGGATTTTTCTTCCCTATGGTAATTCTAATTCATATGCAACATCCCCAACTTTCCTTTGCACCCTGTAAGGCCCATAGAAATGTAGTTTGAGCTTTTCAATAACATTTTTATTAATGCATGTCTGTTTGTATGGTTGTAGCCTCAAATACACCAAGTCCCCTACCTCAAAAGTGTGCTCCACTCTATGCATGTCAGCATATAACTTCTGCTCTTTTTGAGCCCTTTGAAAATGGTCTTTGAGCTCTTTGAGAATGTCTTGACTTTCTTGTATCCATTCTTTAGCCATAGAGGCCCTGCTATCTCCAAACACAATCTCAACAAAAGTAAGGGGATCATAACTGTATAAAGATTTGAAGGGAGACATACCAATAGACCTGTGGTGTGTGGTGTTGTAGCAATATTCACCCAGATACAGTCACTTGACCCACGCTTTATGTTTCCCAACTACATAATTGCGAAGGTAACCTTCCACCCACTTGTTTACTATCTCAGTTTGTCCATCTGTTTGTGGATGATAGCTAGTGTTGGGAATTAACCTAGTGCCCACTAGCCTAAAAAACTCATGCCAAAAAATACTCATGAATTTGTTGTCCTTGTCACTCACAATCGTCTTGGGCAATCCATTCAACCTGAAAAACAACTATGTCACCTGAGATGCGCTAAAGTCCATGGAGATGGAAAAAAAGTGAGCAAATTTAGTCATGCAATCTACTATCACAAATATGCAATCCTTCTCCTAGCCTTGGGGAGACTTGTAATGAAATCCATAGATACACTCTCCCACTTGTGCTATGGAATGGGGAAAGTGGCACACTCCTTGATGTGGTGCATGACATCTCCCTTGAGGCTCTTCCAAGCGAACCTTTCCCTTATCTGTCTGTATGCTTTAAGGAAACCCTGATGCCCTGCTAATGATGAGTCATGAAATGCTTGAAGCACTCTCTTCTTGAACAAGGATTCTGGAACTAGATAGATCCTTCCCTTATAATAAATGATGTCATTTATGATCTTGTACCTGTCATCCTGTAGTTGTCCATCCATCAATTCACATGCAAATTTGTTTTTAGAGTATTCCACCAATAGATCGAATTTCCAATCCACTGAGATATTTGACATGGAGTAGGTTGAAGGTCTTATGGACAAGGCATCTGTTGCAACATTGTTATTTCCCTTGACATATTCTATGTCAAAGTTATATGCCTAAATCTTACTCACCCATTTTTGTTGTCTTTCATTAAGGTCCTATTATCTCACAAGTTGTAGGTTGGGAAAAGCCCGACCCAACCACCAATTGGCGACAACTAGGAGAGAACCTACCTACTAGCACCTTAGGTAGGTGTTCCTGTCAATTTAGAGGTGAGGTAGACACCTCAAGGGGGAAATCTCGGTGACCTTAGGGGGGATTGAGACAGAAAGTGATAATTATGAGTGGATGTCCCTAGAGGTCAATTCTATATTATAGGGAGATCTTGGAAAGGAGTCTTGGGAAGGTTCAAGGTTTTCCAAATGAGTTGAGTGACCTACCAAGTGTGAATACATGCCCTAGACACAAGGAAAACAAAGAATATAATGTAATATGTTAGTTGGAAAAGAAAGTTAAGTGTGTTATCCCTAATTTCAGCAAAAGTAAACGATATATATCAGCTCAATAAATATAGCAAAGGCTGCAATATAAGCGCTAAGCATATAATAAAATAAACAAGAGGAAAGCTAGTGAAAGCTAGCTCAACTCACCAATGATTAAGCAATAACTTTAGCACAAAGAGGGAGGCTGAAACAAAAGGTTGTTGCAGTGTTATTATTAGCCTTGTGGCTATAGCAAAGCAAGATTAACAACAGAAAAATCAGCCACAAGAAACCACCTCTAACTAGCCCAATAGGTGTGCTACGCTTAGTAGAGAGTTAGGAAACATTTAAGGCTAAACCCGAGGATTAGTTTATGAGTTATTAAGCAGCCCTATTGATTGTAGGTTAGTTTTTTAACAACAACAAGAGTTTGTGGTTGAAAGGGGACACCTCAATGAGGCAAGGGAGCCAAAGGCTCAAGGAACACTTTCCCAAAGAGACAACTTTAAAACTTGAGAAAAGCGCATTTACCAAGGCAACAATTTATTTCTCCAATGCAACAAGTAAATGACTAGTGCCTTTGATAATTGGGTTAATGGAGTCAAGCAAAAAAAGAGTTAGAGGTACTACCTCCTTGGGGGTGTAAATCCTTTTACTCCCCAAGGAAAGTATCTCTAACTAGGGTTTAGGCTAAGAGGGTGTATGCCCTTATACTTCTCATAGCAAGACCTTGTTAAACCAATAACATGTAAGCATAAAATGATGGAAACTAAGGTGAGAATGTATGCCCTTATACTTCCCACCTAGCTCTAGCAAATAACCTTGACTTGAATAACAAATGATAACACAATGTAAAAATCTTACCAATTCAAGGAAAACAATTAAGACAAACCACCAAAATAGCAAAGAAAAGCCTTCCAAGGCTAGCATGCCACTTCCATCAACCAATAACCAAAGAGATAGCCATATATAAGAGCACAAGAGAGAGAATTAGCCAAAGGTAGCGAAAATTTCAGTCCAATACTTCTCACAATGGGAGAGTTATATTATGAAATTAGATCTTATGATCTCTATTTATACAAAATGTCTCCAAAATAGTTTGTCCACATAATTTTAGGGTAAACCACAAGACTAGGGGTCAACAACCCTAATCTTTCCCCTTTACAAAAACAATATTAAACAATTCACTTAAAATTTACTTTTACACAAAAAGAAACCCTAACTTAAGGTGACGTCACCCCTTTAGGGGACGTTTTGACACTAGGAGCAAGTTGTTGGTGTTGGAGGAGTGCAGTTAGTCTTCCCAAAGCCACATGTAAATCACCCAAGTCATTTCTTCCTAGTCAAAGACTCATTCTCCTCAAAACGTCCTTCTGTCAATGAATGATAACCTCACCACCAAACCCTATCCCTCTTAGATGACATCATGCCTCCAAAGGTGGCATTTTGCTTCTCCTAGGAAAAATGTTTGACATGTGAGGGCAAGGTTATGTCATCCACAATGTCTTCTAGGCCTCCAAAAGTGACGTTTTGCCTCTCCTAGGAAAAATGTTTGAAATGTGAGGGCAAGGTTATGTCGTCCACAATGTCTTATAGGCCTCCAAAGGTATGTCTCTCTCATCCAGCATGCAGGCCCTTGGCATCCACCTGTGTGATTCAAGCCCCATGGAGGCCCAAGCTAGGCTTGTTCCTCCAAAATTGTCCACCAACTAGGTCTTGCAAAGACAAATAAGCACGCCCTCCAAGGATCTCAAGTCAAAATATCATGATAAGTAAATCAAGTCAATAAATGAGCCACCTAAGAATGTGCATCAAAGATTACCCTGTCAAAAAATTAAGTGCTCAAAGAGATTATGTGACTTTCCAAGCTTGGATATGGGAAGGTTGACAAGGCGTCCTATTGGGTAGATCTTGCCCTAAGTAAAAGAGTGTTTCCAAGAGATCCCTCTCTAAGCATTGTAAAGTGGATGAAGGCATTAAGCATCAAGAATCAATGGGCATGGGGTTCCTAACTTACAAGGGGTTGTAGTGTCTCATTCATGGGTGCCTTTGTAGAGGGTGTGTGACACCCTCGTTTGCAATGCAATTTTTTCCAAGCCCATCGTTTTGCCATTATTTGTTTCTTTTATGTTTTAAGGATGAGTTGAAGGCCATTATCCTAGCGTGGTGTCCAGATAATGACAGTGTCACTCACAAATAATTTTGTGAAAATGAGAAGGTTGGCTCATGATGAGACCCCCTTTCTCTCAACTGTGCAACTGAGAGCCACTACCCCGTCTTGGTGGCCAGATGATGGTAGTGTCATACCGCTAGATATTAAGGATCATGATAGGCCAGCGCGTGATGATACCTCCTATCCTCCAACTAACCCCCTTAGCACTCTTTTACTCTTGTGGGTCCCCCTTTTCTTACAGATAAGTGTTTCATTGCTTTTTTGGAGGATCCTTGCGCGAAGCATTTGGAAGGTTTATACATAGGATTTTATTTTACCCAACAATGATCCCTCTGGGCCTTCATCCCCTTCTTTCCATAGAATGAGGGACAACCACTTCTTGGGACAATACACCCTAAAATCCCAAGAGATAAGAAAATGAGGGGTTTAAGTGATGAAAAGTGGTAAGTATGGTCGAGAACGGTACGATGGTTGTTGGGTAAACTATATGCCTAATTTACCTTGATTAAATTATCGACCGGGGCAAGTAAAATTTGAGTTGTAACACAGTATGTGTCAAGATAGAAAGGAAACTAATTGCTTGTACATTCCTATCATTGTATTCTATGACTAAATCCTAGTACTAGGATGAAGTTTGGAAAGTGAGAGTAACCTACCCTAGGGATCAGAACTATGCTTCAACCTACAATTATGTTTTCAAAAGATGATGTAAAAGACCTTCAAGCAAACCAAAGATATAAAACTACTTATAAACAACAAACTGTGAATATGCAATGAGAACAAGTTGTCTTTTCCAAAAATAATTGCTTTTAAGTGAATTCTACTTTAAAATGACTTTTAAACCTGAACGAAGAAATCATATTTACTTCTACAATAAGGGAAATAAACTACATACACAAATCTTATTGAAAAAGGAAAACAATATTATCTAGTTCACACTATCTTGCTGAAGAAGAAAAACAACATCATCTATATGTATCTACAATGGCGAGTTATATCACGATAATATCTAAATATGATGCTAGTGTCTACGATGGCGAATTATATCACAATCACATATCAACACAATAGCCAATTCAAATGGAATCAAATCAATGTTAATTTCTACAGAAATATGCGGAGTATGAACAAAACAGTCTATTGAAAACTTTGCCATTAATGAAATATGAAATACATGTTTGTGTGACTGATCAAACCTATACAATGGATTTTGCAGAGAACCTACCTCTCTTGGACTTCTTGCATATTACTTGTTGTTTTGGTGGAGCTACCTAGGTCGTCAAGCAACATTAACATGATTGGGGGGATCATACACTCTTGGTGAGGGAGCCCTGAGGTTCTGCATGTGTATTATACTTTGATAATGATATTAAAAACAATAGGCGGTCATCTCCTTGGCATACTTTGGAGCAACTTGGGAGTTTGATGGGGATTTTCGTGATGACGTGTTATTGGAATCTTTTGATGGAGCACCCTATATCTTGGAGTGTCTATTGTACGCCTAACTCCACTCTACATTGCACATCTAACTCCAATACTAAAAATGATTGACTATTTACCATCAATAAAGAAAAATGACTGCCTGTAACTGCCAGGACGAACTTACCATCAATGAATAAAAACGACTGACTGTAACTGTCAGGACGGATTTACCATCAATGAAGAAAAACGACTGCCTATAACTGCCAAGACAAACTTACCATCAATGAATAAAAACAACTGACTGTAACTGCCAGGACGAATTTACCATCAATGAATAAGAAACACTGACTGTAACATCCCTGACCATCAACGCCATGGTCGGGCCAACATTACTACGCGGAAAAACACTACTATAACATATTATGCATTCTTATGAAATACAATTACTTAATAACAGTTAAACACAACATAAGCACATTAATACCGTTAACATACATAATCCACGACATTAACAATAATTCACGAATACAACAGAATACATGTAAACATTGCTAGAATCACAAACATGCATATTTAATTGAAATTATATGCATGTATATACTTATCTTTTAGACTGGATGTAATTCACCAACTGCGTGTAGACCTCCCACGAACCTCCTAGCCTTAGAGCGCGCTGCTCATCACTCTCAGCAGTAGGTAACCCCCGAGCTGGGACTAAGCTCCATCGGGTAGAGATTCCTAGGCTAGGCAGGGAATACAAGAAGACACAGTCACAGAAGAAGGATTATCTCCCACGAGCCACTTATGCCCACTGCCCACAGACTCTCATTCCCCACATGTCTGTCCCACCCCAGGAGTATACACTTTCACTGTCACCAAGACAGTCCATCGGCTGCTAACCTCCCTTGCCTTGGGCTTCAATAACAGACCGGACTGGAAGTCTCCGAGCTCTGTGGCAACTACAGGACTCCTTCCATGGGTTCTCACTTCCTCTGTGCACTCTCTCACCTGGAGAGAGTCGCTCACAGACTGGGTAACCTGCCTCTTCAACAACAATCACCTCCCTCACACTGGCCAGCAAGCCACACACAATCCAGCACTGCGTGGCCACAACAGTCAATTGGGAAAATGGGTATGGACACTCGAAACGAAAATGATCAACACTAAAGCATAGTGCGGCTCTGCGATTACAGGATGCGTTGAGCTTTTGAACAAGCAACACAGGATGCACGGCTCAACAATTACGGGACATTCGGTTCTCCCAACCAGCAATAGGGAACAGACTCACCGCTCTGGTTTCAGAGTTGCGTAAGGTGTACAGAGGTTCAATCACAGAGGCCAAACGCGTACAGACGGAGGATGGAGGAATTGGAAGGTCGAACCCCGGATTCAGGTGATGGTTGGAGGAATGCCCACCCCACTCCTACGCAGCAGTCGACGAAAATGGAAGGAGAGCACAACACGACTCATTTCCTGGGTTAAATTGCATGCGCCTGGGTCGACACATGTCGCCCATGAAGCTGCATGCGTCCCTCCCCAGGAACTTAGGAAAAAACATAGATTTCCCATGGATTTTGGGATAATATTAAAATATTATGCCCAAGGACTTAAGCCCCTAGGCTCCACACTTAGCCTCTCTTTCCAACCTTCGAGCCCCCAATCCCTTACCCAGGTTTTGTGGAAGCTTAGTCCCCCATAACTCATTCATCGTGGTCAGTCCACACACAGAGATGTTTTGTATTAATACTGTGCATAATTACATGTACAAAAATCAGGCTCCTGACCTTCAACACTTAGGCTCCCTGGCCTAATAACACATAAGCCCACTATCTTATATAACTTGGCTCACCAGCCTTATAAAATTGAATTACAGTTCATAAACAAGCTTTATACTTCATAGACATAATTTACAATAGGGATCGGCCTTGGGGAAATTACACTGACTGTAACTATCAGGGAAGCCAAAAAGACTCAGGATAACCACCAGAGAAGACGAAGGGTCGCGATTTTTTTTTGAGGTGGCAAAGGTCTTGGAAGGATCGTGTTTTTCATGGGGCACAAGACTTGGAGGAGTAGCAATCTTTTTATCTGACATAGGACATAGATGGGGCATGTTTTTTAGATCTAGGGTGGACACAGAAGGGTCGAATTCATTGTTTTCAGAAGGGTCACATTGTTTCTAAGAAGGGTCGCACTGTCTCTCCGAAGGGTCACAGAAGGGTCGCATCGTTTTACAGAGGGGTCACATTTTTCCTCTCTTACACAAAAGGGTCACATTTTTCCTCTCTTACAAAGAAGGGTCGCATTTTTCCTCTCTTACACACAAGGGTCGCATGTTCACATATAAGGGTCGCATTTTTCCTCTCTTACACAGAAGGGTCGCATGCTTACACAGAAGGGTCGCATTTTTCCTCTATTACACAGAAGGGTCGCATTTTTCCTTTCTTACACAGAAGGGTCACATTCTTACATAGAAGGGTAACGTTCTTTTGTCTGGCAGAGCACTTGGAAGGGTCATGCTCTTTTGTCTGACAGAGCACTTGGAAGGCTTGCATTTTTGCTCGACAGAGGACTAGGAAGGGTCACATTTTTTCTCGACAGAGGACTTGGAAGGATTGCATTTTTTATCTGGCAGAGGACTTGGCATGTAAAGAAAAGGAAAGACTCAGAACATAGGAGAGACATGAGTGTTCTTTCATATATAGTTATTCATGCGCTTAGAAGTGGGTGTGTAGGTGTTGAAAAGCATAGAAGAGGCGTAGCACATAGAATGGAGATGGATCACCGAGCATAAAACGTGGAGCATAAGATGCGCATAGATGCAGTGGTGCACAGGAGGAGAAAGAGTGGATCATAGACGAAGAAGAGTGCGGTGGAGTCGCAAAGTATAGAAGAAGAAATATTCAGAAGTGGAACAGAACATAGAAGTTGAAGAAGGTCGAGGAGACATTGAGTTGTAACACATCAGATCAGAGAGGGATCAAGTAAGTAAGATTTGTACGATTCAATAAGGATGGTAGGGTGGTGGTAGGAAGAATTGTAGTCCTCTAAATTCTAGTTGGTGCTAGAAGATATTCTAGGAGTTGGTGCTTCCATCTAGTAGGTGCTAGAAAAACATGAGAGTTGGTGATCTCTGCAAGTTAGTGCTCAAAGACTAAGATGTACATGAAATTTGGAGCTTGATTGACATCCAAAGAAGAAGAGGTTTTCTCCCTTTATGGGTTTCCTCATGAAAATCAGTGTCTCTGTGTATTCTGTGTGATTGATCAAATATTATATATCTATCCAACACATTTAATAATAATCTAGAATGATTCAGAAAAGAACAAGAAAAGTTTCAAGCTTATATATATATATATATATATATAATTGATTCACCCCCCCTCTCAGTTATATTTCCATCAATTGGTATCAGAGTCGGTTCCTTTGATCAAAGGTAGATCCATAAGCTTGAACATGACTAGTCATGAAGGAAGTTCAACTAATAAAGCTCCTCCGTTTGATGGAACAAACTTTGCCTTCTGGAAAATAAGGATGAGAACATATTTAATGTATTTGGGTGTTGATGTTTGGAATGTTGTTGAAATTGGATATGCGAAGCTTGTAGTCTTGGCCTCATAAGATGATAAGTTGGAGTTTAGCTTTAATGCAAAAGCAATGAATGTCATCCTCAGTGGACTTGCAGAAGCCGAGTTTGTCAAAGTCATGCACTGTGATTCAACAAAAGTTATATGGGACAAGATGATAAGTAGTTATGAAGGTAATGAAAAGGTGAAAGACGTAAAAATTCAGACTCACAGACTGAAATTTGAGCAGTTAAAGATGGATGAAGATGAAACTATCAGTAAGTACTTCTTATGTATAGAAGAACTTGTCAACACTATGAAAGGTCTAAGTGAAACGATAGATGAATCCTTTCTAGTCCAGAAAATATTAAGATCTCTTCCTGATAGATTTAACTCAACGGTCTCTGCTATAGAGTAAATAACTAATCTCAAAATGTCGACACTAGATCAACTTCTTGGAAGCCTAATTGTTTATGAAATGAGAATTAGCAAAGGTAAATCCACTACAAGAGAGGCATCCTTTAAAGCAGAGAAAAACACAGACTCTGATATAGATGAGACTGAAGCAAATTTTATGAGAAGACTAACGAAAGGATCGAGCAAATACAAAGGTAAACTGCCCTTCAAATGTTTCAATTGTGGTAAGATAGGTCATTTTGCATCTAAGTGTCCTCACAAAAGAAAGGATCAGACATATGACAATGAAGAAATGCACAAACACAAGAAGGTCTATAAAGAAAATAATTTTAAGAAGAAAATCCTGTGTGTAAACAATGATGACGGTCCTTCAAAGGATGAAAACAATGACTCATCTATTGAAAGTAAAATAAATGATTTCATGCTAATATCTTTAGAAGACCTAAACACTGAAGATACATGAGGTGAGTTCGTTGATGGTGAAGCAGTAGTAGATCTTGAAGAAGAACTTGTTAGTGTCGTGGAAGAGATTGATAGACTCAAAGAAAAGAAAATAAAAGAAAAACAGTGACTACTCAGGTATGAGAAAACATGCAATGAACCATCTGAAGAAATTGCTCTGTTGAAGGTTAAGTTAGAAGAAGCTAAGAATATTGAAGACATCTTCAAACAACAATTGAAAGAAGCCAAAACAAAATGTGAAAAACTGGAAGCTAAAGTAGTGACTTTCAGAAAAGATCTAGAGAAATTTCAGGGCTTATATCATCAGAATCTGACAAGTATTAAAGCCTTAGAAGGATTACCCACCATTCTGAATCAACAAAGGAATCCAAAGTTGAAAATTGGTTTGGGTTATGAAGAGGGATCAAGTAGTGGTCACCCAAGCAACAAAGAATCCATCAAGGTTGACAAAACTACAACCATTAACAACAACAAACCTCCATAAACAAAGGAAGATAATCAATCGCCAAGGAGGAGTGAAGTAAAAAGTACCAGAACTGAATCAGTAGAAAAAAGAAATAATACACCCTCTTCTCAAGGAAATCATTAGCATGGAAAATGAACTACTCAAATAAGACATCCATTTTCTAGGTACAAAGATTTGTTCTATGGATATTGTTTTTTCTTCTCTAAGTTTGCCACAACGTTGTAAATTGTTCTTTACGATTTAGGCATGAGCAATCAAGACACCCAAGTAATAAATATCTTCCAAAACAAAGAATGAGACAACCAAGTAACAAACAACCACAAACTGCAAATAATGCGATGGCTAGGAAAAAGGCGCATATTAAGCATAGCAATCATTATGATCCTTTATTCAATGATCCATAATGTTACATCTACCATAATTGTGGACATAAAGCTACAGATTGTCGCTTAAATAATTATAAGCCAAATTGAAATCACAGAGCTGAAAACGTCAAGGTTTGGAAGAAGAAATAAAATAACAAGTGTGGATTAGTGTTGTCAGCGCAAATACAAAAGAACCCCTGGTATATTGACAGTGGATTCTCCAGGCATATGACAGGTGACAAAAGTAAGTTCCTAACACTCAAAGAAAGTAAATCAGGCAATGTGACTTTTGGAAATGATGCTCCAGGAAAGATCAGAGGTAAAGGTCTAGTAAGCTTAAGTAATGGAAGAGGAAAAGCTGAAGATGTATTATTTGTGGATGGATTAAAGCATAATATTCTTAGTGTCAGTCAGGTGTGTGACATAGGATGTGCAGTCATTTTCACTGCCAAGGATTGTAAAATAAAAACAATTAACACAGGAGAGCTGATTGCAAAAGGGGTTAGAACTGAAAACAATGTCTATGTTCTGAAGGAAGATAAGGAGGAATGTCATTTAAGCAAATTTGATGAAAGTTGGTTATGGCACAAAAGCCTTGGACACCTGAATTTTGAGTATTGTCAAATTGAATAATGAAGGTGATGTGAAAGATCTTCCAAGAATATATAAGACACATAACTCTGTATGTGATTCTTGTCAAATGGGGACGCTGACTCGTGCTCAATTCAAATTGAAGAGTTTCACATCTTCAAAGAAACCGCTTCAAATTATTCATATGGATCTGTGTGGACCATCACGAAGGAAGGAACTGGAGGAAAACGTTACTTTGTGTTGGTCATTGATGAATTCTCCAGACTTATGTGGGTTTCCTTTCTGAGAGAAAAATCTGATGCGTTTGAGAAGTTCAAAATGTTTAAGGCATTAGCTGAGAATCAAACAGAAAGGAAGTTAAAGGAAATTCGCTCAGACAGAGGAGGAGAATTTATGTCGAGATTTCAAAGAATTATATGACAAACATGGAATTAAAAGAGAATATACAATTCCAGATACTCCCTAACAAAATGGAGTTGTAGAACGCCAAAATAGATCAGTTTAGTAGATGGTAAAGGCTATGATGAGTGAAAGGGACATTTCACAAACCTTCTAGGTGGAGGTTATTCACACGGCTATTCATAATTTGAACAAAGCGCATCTAAGTCCAAACAGTGATAAAACTCCATATGAGTTGTGGTTTGGTTGACTTGCATCAATCAAGCACTTCAAAGTATTTGGAAGTAAATGCTACATCAAAAATAATGATCATCTGGGAAAATTTGATGGTAGAGTTGATGAAGGTATCTTCTTAGGATATGCAACGAACAGTAAAGGATACAGATGCTTTAACAAAAGAATGCAAAAATTAGTAGACTGTATTGATGTTCGAATTGATGAAGAAGCTCCTGAAAAATATCAACAGAGAATAAGCACCAAGTCAGATGAAGAAGATGATGAGAATAATGAAAATGAAGAACATCATATCCATCTTCAGTTCATTTGAAGAGATCAGAAAACCCAAGTAAATGAGTTATGTCTTCATAAAAGAGGACTTCTTCAGATTTATCAGCGACTTCTTCTGATGTATCCTCCTCATCACTAATGTCAGATGTCTCAAATGATCCTCTTTACTCCTGCTAAAGACCAGTATATCATCCAGATACACAACCACAAACTTGCCAATGAAATCTTTTAGTATCTCATTCATTAGCCTCATAAAAGTACTCGAGGCATTTGTTAAGCCAAATGGCATAACAAGCCACTCATACAAACCTTCGCTTGTCTTAAAGGTTGTTTTCCACTCATCACTTTCTCTCATCCTAATCTGGTGATATCCACTTTTCAAATCTATCTTAGAAAAGAAATTTGCTGCACTTAAACAATCCATTAAATCATCCATTCTTGGCAAAGGAAATCTATACATGCTGGTGATCTTGTTAATGGCTCTTGAGTTGATACACATTCTCCATCCTCCATCCTTCTTTGGACTCAACACAGTTGGTACTATGCATGGAATCAAGCTCTCTCTGACCAAACCCTTTTCTAAAAATTCATGGACTTGGTTCTTCACTTCCTCATTCTCTCGAGGCATCAATTTGTATGTTGCTTTGTTTGGCAGACTTGCTCCTAGTATCAGGTCAATATGGTGATTGATACTTCTGATGAGTGGCAATGAGTTAGGCAGCTCATCCACCACTATGTCAACGAAATTTTCCAGCAATTCCTGAACTTCTTCAGGCAACTCATCCATCGATGTGCTTGTAAGGACAACTCTGGGTTTCCTCACCACAACGAACTGCATCTCCTGTTTCTCCTTGAATTCTTTTAGGAGTTCCTTCCCACTTATGAGAAGTATGCTTGTGTTGGCTTCCTCTTTCACTTTCTTCTCCTCTATTGGCAACAACATGCGTGTTCTACCACTCTTCTCTAAGGTGTATGTATTCTTCCTCCCAACATGAATGACACTCCTGTCAAATTGCCATGGTCTCCCCAACAAAATATGGCATACATCCATGGGAATTACATCACATATAATTTCATCTCCATATCCTCCTATCTTAAAATTAGCCAAGCATTGTTTAGTAACTATTACCCAGTGTCCTTTTTGCAACCATGAGATTTTGTATGGCCTCGAATGTGCAGTTGTCTCCAGCTCCAATTTCTCCACCATATTTGTGGATACTAGGTTATCAGTGCTCCCACTATCAATTATAACCTTGCATACTCTATCTTTAGTCTTGCAAAATGATTTGAGGAGACTGTTCCTCTACACCAGCTTTTCAACTTCTACCTTTGGTTTTAAGAGAACCTTCCTCAACATCAAGGATCTTCCATCCTCTGCTCCTTTTGCTTCAACATCTCTTCGCTGTGCTTCTGAAATGTGAGATTCTCTTCCTTCTTTCTTTTTCTCGGGGCAGTCCCAAGACATATTCCCTATCTTTCCACGGGCATAGCATTGTACTCCTCCTCCTCCTCCTCTTCTTCCTCTTCCTTTGGAAGAATTTCTTCCACTGCCCTATCTTTCTCGGGAACTTCCTGCTCTCTCTGAGTGACTGTGTGGTTTCTCAGTCTCGTCCTTAGACTGATGTGTTCTGTCACGGGTAAATCCCTTACCTCTGTTTGGGGCTGGGCTTTTACCTCTTCCTCACTGGCTTTGTTTTCTGGCCACCTTCTCCTCTACCTTGAGCGCACACTGATAAGCATCCTCCACTTTCCTTACTGGCATCATGTTGAGCTCATCCTGGATTTCATACCTCGAGCCATTTATATATCGAGCAACTTTTTCTTCATCTCTCTCCCTTTGTCCAGTTCTGATGTTTAGCCTATAGAATTCCTCTGTGTACTCCTTAACTGTCATCCCTTTCTATCTCATGTTCTGCATCTTCCTGAACAGATTGATCTGATAATCCTTGGGCATGAATTTGGCCTTCAACTTGGCTACCATTCTGTCCCAACTCTTTATCTTCTGCTTGCCTTTGCTTCTCCTCTCAGCCTGTAGTTCATCCCACCACAGCGCTGCATGTCCTTTTAGTCTGGTGACAACCTATTTCACCTTTCTCCCTTCATCGACATCTTCATAGTCGAAGTGTTTGTCCATGGATCTTATCCAATCCAACAGCTCCTCTGCATCTAGGTTGCCTTCATACATTGGGACCTCTATCTTGGCTCTACCTCCCAATCTGGCAACTGCTCTCAACAAGCGTTCTTCGGCAACATCCTCTCATGCAGCTTCTTCGACGACATTCTCACCCATTGTTTCTTCACTCTCTGCATGCTGACGTCTCCAGTGTCAGGCACTCTTCTTTGCGCTGCCTCCATCGCTTCTAATCTCGCACGAAGTTCTCGCATCTCCCTCTCTACAACTCAATTGGCTATAGGTTGCTCTTCTCGTCTCCTCGGTGGCATTGTGTTGACTGTTTGTCACACACAAAGTACAACTTCGAGTTCTCTTTGTCTCTGTTTCCCGATGTCTGCAAACAAAACTTTAGCCTCTGACACCCCTTGATGGCATCAAACTATCTCCTTCTCTTATGCCCGCTATCCACACACAGAAAGCAACTCTGATACCACTTGACGCAAACCCCCCCCTTCTCTCCTAAGGGTTGCACGACCTCTCGGTCTAGGATCGATCAAGAACTAAGTCGGATCGACTCTTCGGGTCTCTGCTAGACCCCCAAAGCCACTTACACAGGTCCTTCCTCCAAAACGTGCAAGTCGCATGAGACTCACGACCTTCTTCTGAGCGTTGTACAAATCTCAACGTCGCATTGGTGCTAGCTCATCTCCGGCTAAGCTCCTTCCTTCACGTGACCACGGTTGTGACCACCCACTTGTTCAAAAAGCGCGTCGCGATTTTATGAGTTGGGTATCTACACGCGACTATGGGAGTGTTACAACCTCCATTTCCCTAATAGCCGAAATCGTGATGATTTGGATCTATGGTCCAGATCTTCCCTTGATCGACAGCTACGATCGAGTCGGTGTTTCGCATTTCGCAACTATGGGAGCGCCACTACCTCCGTTTTCCCGATAGCCGAAATCGCGATGGTATGGGATCTACGGTCTATATCTTCCCTTGATCGACGACTACGATCAAGTCGACATTTCACGTTTTGCAACTATGGGAGCGACACTACCTTCGTTTCCCCGATAGCCGAAATCGCGATGGTCTAGGATCTACAGTCCAAATCTTCCCTTGATCGATGGCTATGATTAAGTCGATGTTTCGTGTTTCACGACTATGGGAAAGTCACTACCTCCGTTTCCCCGATAGTCAAAATCACGTTGGTCTGGGATCTACGGTCCAGATCTTCCCTTGATCGATGGCTCCGATCAAGTCGACATTTCGCGTTTCGCGACTATGGGAGCGCCACTACCTTCATTTTCCCAATAGCCAAAATCGCAATGCCTAAGGTTCGATGGTCCAGATCCTCCCTTGATTCAACGGTCATGATGATTTCGAGACTTCGCGACTCACGAATTCAAAAGGTTTGTCACCTCAAACCTCCCGATCCCCAAAATTTCGATATTTCACCCGGGACAATCAACGGTCCAGATCTTCCCTGGATCCAACGACTCAGATCAAGTCACGACTTCACGCCTCGCAAGTTCTTACGACTCGACCTTTGACTTCCTCCAAGCACGAGTCAGCGAAACGCTAGGCGTTCACCACGCGTCCCTCCTGATGGACGGTTTTGATTCTCTAGCATTCAGATCGAACGACTGAGAATTCTCCCCCTTTGTGCTTGCGCTTTCTCCAGACTTAGAAGACTTCTATGTGTTCGAAGGTTTCGAACCTTTGTTCTTCCAACGAGTCTGACTCCTAGACTTCGTTAACACTTATGAGAAGTGTTATCCTCCTGAGCTTGGTCTGTGAGGACTTCGATTTCCCGCGCACTCCTTGCATCTCTGGGATTTTGATCACTCAGACTCCTAAGGATTTCTCGAAGATAAATTCTTCCCACCTTCTTGGCGTTCTCCTTCTCTGATTCTCCGACTTCTTGCAAGCCTCTTCAACCTTTAGTCAGATCTTGGATCTGTGCACTCCTTGCACTAGATCTTTATGCAAGGCTCGAATTCTTGCGGGGACTGTGCACACTTTGCACCAGTCTCTTCTCAGCTTCAGGATCAACACAGATCTTGTTAACGCACTCCTTGCATTTTTGTGTGCACACCTTGCACTACTTCTCGGGAGAGAAACAATTGAAACTTATCTTAACATTCATGGTCTCATCCTACTCATATGAGATTCATCCATTCACCCATGAAACAAAAATACATAGAATTGCAAACAATGTTCACACCATACATTGGATCGATTTTCCTCTATTCTATTCATAAGCAAAAATGGTTACAACTGTGATTCAAAACAAAAACTGAAAACCTCAGAAAATCTCCTACTAACTTGCAGCTCTACAGCCACGCATCCAACTTTCTAATTTTTTGATTAGCCTCATTCGTGCTTACAAAACCTCTATTTATCAGAGGGCTCTTAGGGCTTCCCCCTGGCTACTTGTCTACTCTACAACCTAGCCTAATGGCTATCTTGGATCAATCGCACTTCAGAATGTTGAAATAATGTAACTGCAAAGAGTATTCTATTTATTATTGATGTATTATCCATTAGATCAATCCCCTTTTACGGATTAATCATGTCGAGTATTGTAAATAACCAAATCCCCTTTTGTGGATTGGTAAAACCCTAATTGTAATAGGCAGAATGAGAAGTCGGCCCCCAAATTAATTAAAGATGGTTATAACCACCCAGATTGAGAAGTCGGCCCTACCAGTGAAAAGTCACCTGCCAGATTGTATAAATAAAGAGGCTAGCACCTCATTTGGACACACACTCACTTGTTCATCAGAGTACAAGTTCAGAGCTGCAGTTGGAGAAGAAAGAAGAGAGAGAGAGGTGCATTCTTCGGAGAGGACTTTCTGTATTTGTTTGAGTTATCTCTTGGCATTGTATTGGAGAATCGATCCAAGAATATTTCTCCAGAATATCTCAATTCAAAGAAAAACTAGAAGCGATCGGAGATGCTATAGACGAAGACAAACTCATAATGACGACCCTTAATGGTCTCTCAAGACCTTGGGATGCATTCATCCAAACCATTTCTGCAAGAAAGGATAAACTACTATTTGACAGTTTGTGGGAAGAATGCATTCAAGAAAAATCAAGAGTAGCCAACTAGGAAGCTTTACTTTCAAGAGACGAAGATCAAGCCCTAGCTACTCACACTAAAGGAGGAAGAAAGAAGTCTTACTTCCAAAAAGAAACTCATAAAGAGTCTCACCCCCAAAACAAATTCAGTCATAAAGAATCTCAACCAAAGAGATTTCAGAAGAAAGGACAAAGAAAGGAAAGAGATTACGCATCTATCCAATGCTACAATTGTGACAAGATGGGACATATTGCGAGACATTTTCCAGCTAGACAAGAAGAATACAAGAGGAAAAATAGGAGACATCATGCTCATGCAGTTGAAAATGAAGAGCCACCCGCAAAGATGTTAAGAGAGCAAATTAAAGACTATGTCTTAATCTCGGCCCTCTCAGGATCAGTAACACCTAGAGAGGACACTTGGATCATTGATAGTGGTGCTTCCAAGCACATGACAGCTCAAAGAGATGTTCTCTCTTGCCTTTTAGAAAAGAAGTTTTCTCATAAAGTTACACTTGGAGATGATTATCAATACCCTATCAAGGGAGTGGAAGAATCAAACTACAAGCTTAATTCAAGGACTCCAATGAAGATGAAGGACGTACTCTATGTACCAGGTTTGACAAAGAACCTACTCTCCATATCAACTTTAGAAAAGAAAGGCTTGAGAATTGCCTTTATAGATGGAGAAGTTCTTATGTGGGTTAAAGGAGAAACCATGAAAGAAGCAATCGTCATTGGAAAAGAAGAAGGTGGCTTGTATAAACTAAAGGGTCACTCAGAAGCAACAATGACCCATGCCATTGAGAATCCATGTGAACTTTGGCATAGAAGATTAGCACACATCAACTACAAGGCATTACCATATATATGAAAGGCAGTCACAGGTCTACCAAAACTCAAGGTTGGGCCTGAAGGTGTGTGCGATGAATGTGCACAAGGGAAGAACATCAAGAACCCTTTTCCAAAGAGAGACAACAAAGCAGAAGGAGTACTAGAACTCATTCACTCAGAGGTGTGTGGCCCAATGCCATCATCCTCAATCAATGGGTATGTATACTATGTATCTTTTATTGATGATTATTCTCATAAAACCTGGATTTACTTGTTGAAATCAAAAGATGATGTGTTCAATAAATTCAAGGAATTCAAAACCTTAATAGAGAATATTTCTAAAAAAAAAGATCAAGATACTTAGGCCAGATAATGGAGGAGAATACACCTCAAAAGAATTTGTAAACTATTACAAAGATGTCGGGATTAAAAGAGATCTCACCACTCCTTACAATCCTCAACAAAACGGTGTGGCAGAAAGAAAGAATAGAACGATAATGGAAGCAGTGAAGACCATGATCCATAATCAAGATCTTCCAATGTGCTTATGGGGAAAAGCAGCAAAAACAAAAGTATATGTACAAAACCGATTGTCCCATAGTGCACTTGGGTTCAAGAACCCTAAAGAGATGTTCTCCGGAAAGAAGCCAGAAGTAAGCCATCACAAAATATTTGGTTGCCCAATATTTGTACATATTCCGAAAGAGATGGGAAACAAGTTGGAAAACTCCAGAAAGAACGGAATATTTATTGGAGACTATGAGGTCTCCAAGGCCTTTAAAGTTTATATATCAAGTCACCATCATATTAAGATCAGCATGGATGTGACCCTTGATGAAGACACAACACTCAAGATATCAAGAAGATGTCAGCTTGAAGAAGTATATGAAGAGGAACCTGTAGCTCCCAGAGTTGTAGAATCAGTGAGGAAGGTTCCCAGAGTTGCAGAACCAGTGAGGGAAGTCATGGCTTCCCTTGATGAGAAAATTCTATAAGATCGTGACATAACAGAAGTTCAAGAACCTCCTCAGATGACGATCTCCCATAAGAGAAAGCCTGCTTTTGCTAGGAAGCTTATTCAAGATGGAGAGAAGTATGGTGTTCCTGAAGAAACCACAAGACATGTGAAGAGACCTAAGCCATTCTCCAGTTATATGGCTTTGATGTGTGATCTCCTAGAGAAGGAGCCTACCTGCTTTGAAGAAGCCATTCAGAAGAAAGAATGGGCAGATGCCATGACAGAAGAATACCAATCCATAATAAAGAATAATGTATGGGAAATAGTTCCCAGACCGAAGAGCAAGGATGTGGTTTCTTCCAAATGGCTTTTCAAAATAAGACATGTTGTTGATGGAAGTATTGAGAAGTACAAAGCAAGGTTTGTCACTCGTGGATTTTCTCAAAAGGAATGCATTGACTATGAAGAGACATTCGCTCATGTAACCAAATACACTTCGATCAGAACCATCATAGCCCTTGCAGCTAAGATGAAGTGGAAGTTACACCAGATGGACGTAAAGACATCCTTCCTAAATGGTGTCATCGAAGAAGAAGTGTATATAAAACAACCTCAAGGATTTGAAGTTGAAGACAGGAAGACTCATGTCTTCAAGTTGAAGAAGGCTCTGTACAAGTTGAAAAGCTCCTAGAGCTTGGTATGGAAGGATAGACAGTTTTCTGACGAGCTTGGGCTTTACCAAGAGTAAAGTTGATTATAACCTCTACTTCAAGGTTATGAATGATGAGCTGGTGATATTGTTGTTGTATGTAGATGACTTATTCTTAAATGGAGAAGAAAATCTCATCATTGAATGTAAGAAGAAGCTCACTACAGAATTTGAGATGAAATACCTTGGCCTAATGCATTATTTTTAGATCTTGAGGTATGGCAGAGCCCAGAGAGAATATTGCTTAAGCAAGGGAAGTATGCAGTTGAAATCCTGAAGAGACTTGATATGTTGGAGTGCAAGTCCATGAATACACCCATGGAAATGAAGGTGAAGCTTATGGTCGACACTTCGTCAGAATTGATTGATTCCGCGTTGTATAGACAAATCATTGGATCGTTGATGTATCTGACGAACACCAGACCAGATATCTATTTTTCCGTGAACACTTTGAGTCAGTTTCTAGTAGAACCCAGACATGTTCACCTAGTTGCTGCAAAACATGTGATGAGGTACCTTAAGGGTACATTAGATTGTGGTCTCAGGTATGATGGAGATCATGATTTCACACTGAGTGGGTACACTGATTCAGATTGGGCTGGAAGTGTCTCTGACAGGAAGAGCACTTCGGGATGTTGTTTCAGTTTGGGATCAACCGTGATCTCATGGCAGAGTAGGAAGCAATCAAGTATTGCTCTCAATACAGCAGAAGCAGAATACATTGATGTGTGTTTTGCCAGTTGTGAATCCATATGGATTCGTAAGTTGTTGACTGGTCTATTCGACGAAGAGATGGAAGCAACCACGATCCTATGTGATAACCAGAGTTGTATAAAGATGACAGAGAATCATGTATTTCTTGACAAGTCGAAGCATATAGAGATCTGATACCATTACATCTCTCACATGGTGTAGAGAAGAGTAATAAACCTCCAATATGTTAGCACGGATGAACAGGTTGTCGATGTGTTGACCAAGCCTCTATCTCGTGTAAAGTTTGATCACTTTCGAGATAAGCTTGGTATATTCCGAAATGACCTCCCTCGATAGGGGGAGTAGTGTTATATTGATATGCCAACCTAGTGTTGTGCTTCCAGCTTAGTTGTTGTGTGGTGATACCAGCCTAGTGTTGTGCTTCTAGCTTAATTCTTGTGTGGTGATGTTAGCCTAGTGTTGTGCTTCCAGCTTAATTGTTGTGTGGTGATGTCAGCTTAATTGTTGTGTTGATATTCCAACTTAATTGTTGTTGCCAACTTAATTGTTGTGTTGAGATTCCAGCTTAATTGTTGTTTCCAACTTAACCGTTGTGTTGAGATTCCATCTTAATTATTGTTGCCAACTTAATTGTTGTGTTGAGATTCCAGCTAAATTGTTGTTGCCAGCTTAATTGTTGTGTTGAGATTCCAACTTAATTGTTGTGTTGTGATTACATCTTAATTGTTGTGATGATGTGCTAGCCTCGTGTTGTGATGATGTCCTAGCCTCGTGCTATGATGATGTGCCAACCTCGTGCTGTGATGATGTGTCCAGCCTTGTGCTGTGATGATCATGTATTAGTTTTATACTAATCCATATTGATGCAGATGATGATTTCATTCCATTGTGAAAGATGATGTTGCTGATGAGAAAAACTTCCGATGATTTATAGATACACCAGTCAGTGTTCCAAGATGTTATTGATGATGTTGTCCTCTCTCTTCCCTGATGTTGTTATAGAATACCCTTCTTGTTAAGGGGGAGTGTTAAAATAATGTAACTACAAAGAGTATTCTATCCATTATTGATGTATTATTCATTATATCGATCCCCTTTTGCGGATTGATCATGTCAGGTATTGTAAATAACCAAATCCCCTTTTGCGGATTGGTAAAACCCTAATTGTAATAGGCAGAATGAGAAGTCAGCCCCTAGATTAATTAAAGGTGGCTATAACCACCCAAATTGAGAAGTCGGCCCTACTAGTGAAAAGTCACCTGCCAAATTGTATAAATAAAGAGGCTAGTGCCTCATTTGGACGCACACTCAATTGTTCATCAGAGCACAAGTTCGGAGGTGCAATTGGAGAAGAAAGAAGAGAGAGAGAGAGGCGCATTCTTGGGAGAGGACTTTCTGTATTTGTTTGAGTTATCTATTGGCATTGTATTGACTATCTATATTACGGAAGTTTTTGTTGGGTTTTATCCCCCATGAGGTTTCCCAGGATAAATGATGTGTCTCTTGTGATTGTGTATTTCTCAGTGATCCTATCTATGCTATTGTTATCTAGTGAAATGAAAAGAAACTCAATAATAGCTTAAACATTAACACAAAACAGGAGTGGATAACTCTCGCTTCACTCGAAATCTCTCAAGCGTGCCTCCGTGATTTTTCTGCTGAGTTCAAGCGTGCCTCCTAAGATATTTCCGGCATTGTAACTGCCAGCATTGAGGTGTCATGAAGATTCCCACGGCTGAGTGCTCCTGCTCCGTGTGATTGCCAATGATGCTCCTGCATCACCATCATATTGCCCTCTTCTAGGCCCTTTGAATTTAGTGACCCAAGAAGGGCATGTACATCATTTCATGGGAAGAAGGGGTTGAAGGCCCAGAGGGATTGTTGTTGGATAAAAAGATAAAATCCTAGATATTAACCTTCCATATGCTTCTCCCAGGGATCCTCGAGAAAGCAATGAAATGCTTCTTTGTAAGAAAAGGGGGACCTACAAGAATAAATGATAATGAATACTTAGGGGGTTAGTTGTAAGATAGGAGGCCTCATCACGAGCCGACCTATCATGATCATGGATATTTAGCGATATGACATTATCATCATTTGGTCACCAAGCCAAGGTAGTGGAGCTCATTTACACAACTGAGAGAAATGAGGTTTCATCATGAGCCAACCTTTTCATTTTCGCAAGGTATTTGTGACTGACATTGTCATTATCTGGACACCATGCCAAGACAATGGCCTTCAACTCATTCCTTAAAACATGAAAGAAATAATGAATGGCAAGAAGATGGGCTTGGAAAAAATGCATTGCAAATGAAGGTGCCACACACCCTCAACAAAGGCACCCATGAATGAGATAATATGAGCCCTTGTATGTCATGAAACTCAATGAACTATCAAGTCTAAACCCCTTTCACCTCATCATCCACTACATAACCTTGAAAGGCCATCCTTGGGAGCATCTCCTACTTGAGGGTTTTGGTCAACCCAATAGGACCTTTATGACACCCCTCCCATACTTAAACTTGGTCAATTGTATAGCGTCTTTGCGCATTTGTTTGATTTGATGAGGTAGTTTTGATGCACATGTTTAGGTTCCTTGCTTATTAGACGTGGTTTATACTTGTCATGATATCTTTGACTTGAGATCTTTAGACGACATACCCTTTTGTTTTCGAGGACCTTGCTTGGTGGCCAGTTTTGGGAGAACAATCCTAGCTTGGGCTTCCATGGGGCAAGGAGCCCACGGGTTGGATGTAGTAGACATGCACATCGGATCATAGAGAGATGCCTTTGGAGGATTACTTAACATCATGGAGGATATTATCCATTCCGTAGCACCCAACGATTTGCTTTGGAGAGGGAAAACATCATATTTTGAGGGTTGACGTCATGCATGAGGGGGTTTGATGGGGATGGAGTGATTTAACATTGACACTTGGCATATTTTTCCCAGATCAGGCATGGAGAAGGAATAGCACATGATGAGGAGGCTCAAAGAACCCCAATGCTTCCACATCTTCTCCAATAACTTGCTCAAGTGCCAAAACGTCCCCTAAAGGGGTGACGTCACCTTGTTCTAGGGTTTCTTTTGTGTAAAAGTGAATCTTAAGATTAATTGTTTAATATTATTTTTATGCAAGGGGTAAGATAAGGGTTTTTGACCCCTTATCTTATGTTTTACCCTTTCTAAGTGGACAAACCATGTGCTAGACATTTTGTATAAATAGAGATCATGGAATCTCATTTTGAAACATAACTCTCCCATTGTGAGAAGTACTTGGCTGAAATTTTCGCTATTCTTGGGCATTATGGTGTTTCTCTCTTGTGAAAATGTTTTATGGTGCTATATTTTGGTGAATGGATGAGGAGGAGTGATGTGAACCTCTTGGATGATTGTTCTCTTGATGCTTATGGTGAATTTGCTTGGTGAAACTAGGGTTTGATCTCTCTCTCTTGGAATCGATAAGGAAAAATCCACATTCTTAGTTATTTCTTGCTATTTCTTGGTTATGGTTGTTTGAAACCCTAGGAGGAGTATGCTGGATACACCATCCATTAAGCTTCAACTAATTTGCTAAAGTTTACAAGTTATTTTTCAATGGTTGCTAGGAGGAATACGAGTGTGTATACCCTCTTAGATTTACCCTAAGTTTGATTCACATACCCTAGAAAGTAAAAGGGATTACACCCCTAGGGTCTTTGTTGATCTAACTCTTAATTCTAAGACTCTATTTACCCAATTTTAAAGGGCACTAATCTGAATATTTTACATTGGAGAAATAAATAGTTGCATTGGAAAACGTGATTTTCGATCATTTCAATTTTCTGCAATCTGGGTTTTGTTCCTTGTGCCTAGAGCACCTCTTAGCCACTAGGAAATCCTCTCGTAAAGGGTATTGATTTATGTTATTATAAACTTTCATCTTCAGCCACTAGGGCTATAGAAACCCCAACTTTCTTTCACTCATAACTTGTTTTTCAACCATCAGAATTAGCTAACAGTTTGCCACTATTATCTACTTGGTGTAGCGCAACTTTTGGGTGGATTCTTTGTGAGTTTTGGTGGTTGAATTCACTGTTGTAACAACAAGTTTTCTACGGCCATAAGGTTGCAAAATATTTCTGCAAACATATTTTATTACAACCTTCTTTCTTTGCTAAATAATAATGCTATCTTACTTGGGATGATCTAGTTGTTTCTAGTTTATCTCTTGCTCTTTCAACTAGACTTTTAGCAACTTATTTTACGACATTCATTATCATTTTTATTGTTGATATATGTTGTTACTAACTGTTTCAATTAGGGACAACAAGATTAACTTGCATCTCCATCATATACTTGGGCTTGTATCGTTGTTTTCCTTGTGTCTCGGGCAGGTACAACCAACATTTGCAAGGTCTACTACTTTGCAACCCTTGGATACTATCAAGACCTTACTCAAGCCCTTCTCCACACATAGAAACTTGACCTATAGGTACATTCATTCATACATCACACTTTCCATCTCATTCCCCCCCTAGGGTCATCGGTATTCTCCCCTTGAGGTGACCACTTCACCTCTAAAGTGACGGGAACACCTGCCTAAGCTGACAGTGGGTAGGTGCTCTTAAAGTTGTTGCCATTTGGTGGTTGGGTCAGGATTTTCCCAACCTACAACTTGTGCGATAACATTTTGGCGCCATTGTCGAGGAGGATTTTGAATCCTCTTATGAACCCTAACGACACTTTGGCAAATTATCCCAAATCCTTTATCGTAGCTTGCCCGACGACTCCACCCAAGGGACGTTCCCTTTTCACCTTTCTTGATGAGCTCTCCTTAAATCTCATATGGCGACTCCACTTTCCCATAACCCTTCCTTTTCTAAGCCTTTTCCCCCTGGGTGGTTCAAACCTTCTAAGGTCTACCAAAGAAGGCCTCCCCTCAAGTCTCTCGTTGTCAAAACCCTTTTCCACGGTACCCTTCCCCTTGATCCAATGGCTTAACCTTGGGAAAAGGACCTCTACAAACCCCTTAACATGTCCAATATCCAGGCATACCCCAATGCAATGCCAAACGAGTCAAACAAGTGGTTGCCAAAGTTCCCAGGAAATAATGTAGTGATTGTTGAAGATCATCTTTACATCATGGGTCGAGACATGGACAATGCAAGCATTGAGAATGAGGGCGTGGCCATGAGGTTATTCACTTAATCATTGACTGAAGAAGCTCTCGATTGGTTCATAGGCCTTCCTGACAATCATCTCACGTCTTATGAAGAATTTTCCAAGTTGTTTAACAGAAGATGGTCAACAAAGAAAGATGGTGGGATACTTATAGCTCAATTCAATTAGATAAAAAAAGAGAGAATGAGACAGTGAATGAATTCAATACAAGATTTGATAGGTTGTATAACCAAATTCTGATAGAATTTTGTCCTACAACCACATCAATCTGTCTCCTCTATATGAATGCTTTTGAAGGGAAATTATGCTTCATTCTAAAGGACAAGAAGCCCACATCGTTGGCACAGGCCAAAGAATAAAATGTTGACAATGTAGAGAATCTTCTGGATTCAAGGGTGGATCATTTTTAGTACCCTTAGTCAAGGCAAAGGCAAAGACTAAGGTTTCCAACAACAGTGCTCCTCATCTGATTTCCCTCTTGACTCGGAAGATAGATAAGATGAGTACTCAATTTACCCAGATGCAGAATTAGATTATGGGTTGTTTGACTACTGTAGAGAGGAATCAATATTCTCCCAGACCTCAGTTTTCCAGACAACAGAGAGATGCCACAGGTTGGAAACCAAGGCCTCAACAGGGGGAAAGGGCCCCAGATACTTTGAAACCAGTTGGGATGGTTAACGCACAAGCCTGGTGCCTTCCATGCCAAAAACCTCAGAGAGAAGATGAATGTCCCTGACGAGATGACGATTCTCCCAACAATATGAATTTCATGGATATAATCTGCGTTTTACAAGAGGAACAAGTCACATAAGAGAAAATCAATGAAGCCAGAAGACAGGGGGGAAAGAGAGGGGAGACTTTGGGCGTTGAATCAGTTAATAGATGATCAGAAGGAGGAGTTAAGAAGGAAGGAATATTTACCTACACTAGAAAAAATAAAGCTTCAGCCCCTCCATCATAGCCAGACACTCCTCTTCCATCGGTAGAGAAGGTGGCCCCACCACTTCCACCTCTGGTTCATGAGTTGCTTCTTAAGCCAACTCCCAAAGATGAAATTCAATTGAATATAGATGTTGCAACCATGTTTGGAAAATTGAATATGATGGTCCCAATGATAGAGATGTGAAAGATCCCTTCTATGAAAAGGGAAATCTTGAAGATAATATAGGTATCGGCTGAGAAGGAATACCCTCCTATCATTTTTAACACTATGTATCTCGATCGAAAAAGGGACAAGAATCCTCCCTTCTATCTTTCATTAGGCATGAATGGCCTCCGCTTGAAAAATTGTATGCTTGATTATGGGGCCTCAACAAATGTCATGTCATTGAAGGTGACGGGACAACTTGGTTTGAAGACAGCTCGACCCTATGTTAATGTATGTGGTATTGAGTTTAAAAGGGTCAAGGTTTATTGATTATGTGATGATGTTGAGGTCTTTCTGATTGATTTTCCGCATATCAAACTCCTCATGGACATAGTAGTGATCGATGTTCCAGATCCCAGGGGGATGCTCTTCTCGAGGAGTTGGTCTGTTGTCATTGGGGGTTTCCTTAGCATGGACCTTACTCATGCACACATCCCCATGGGAGATGGCACCTTTGTGATATTATATAGTCGAGAGAGAGCGGATAAGCATGTGATGGATCCTAATGGTCCTGATTATGTCAGTGAATGTGATTATGATGTTCCTCCACATATTATTGAGTATGATCCATCTGAGTTACCCTTCATGCAGGAAGAATCCATAGACACGCTCCTCCCGAGGAGAGATGAATACAAGGAGAAAATTACAAAGTACCAAGGGAAAGAGCCAGGGTCTATCCAAATTTTGAAATAAGAAGATGAAGAATGTGAAGAAGCCATCAAAGGAATGTTCAACACAGAGCCTGCTTCTTATCCATACATTGAGGATATAAATTGCATCAATTTCAATGAAGGAAGTCTTGCACTCATGTGGGACAAGAGAAAGGGAAAACCCAGGTATAACTAAAGAAATGACAACTCGTGGCTTGGCTGTTACATCGTCAAGAAGAAGTCTGATAAAGAAAGGTATTATTTGACAGCCTTGGATGGGAGAAAGATGTCATTATCAGTGGATGGGTCTCTTCTCCAACCTTATGTTTAGGTCACATGACTTCTTCAAGGCCCAGGCCCCAGGTAAGTAGGTAGGTCATATTGTTTTCCTTTCATTTTCATCTTGACTGATCATACTAGTTTAGATGCATTTCATATTTCATTTTTCTCTACTTGCATATTGATTTCATGCTTAGTTTAGAAATTTTTGAAAAAATGCTAGTGAGATCGGAAGAGCGTCGTGTAGGGAAAGAGTGTAGATCTCGGT
>CBVK0100020207.1:0-41187 GCA_900067695.1 Picea abies
GGATCTCAGTGACCTGTAACAAGCTAGACCCTAAGTCAGTGTCAAGTGCAAAGATGGGGTGATTAGTGGGGTTTACTTCGTCACTGACAATGTAGGCTAGCTGGGTTTCTCTGTACAACCTCCTGTGTTCTCCCCCAAAGACTGGAATGGTGGCATATGTGAGATCCATCTGTAATGTCCCTCCAAGTCTCTTAATCCAAGACCTTGACAACAACATGCCGAACTTGGGGGGAACATCAGCCACTACAATATCCATAACCATACTCTTCATGGGCAGTTGAAACAAAGAGACTACCAGGTCCTTGAAGACTCCCAAACATTGTACCCTTCTGGAGTCAAAGGAATAGAGGTCATGATAGGCTCGGGTGACTTCCAATCCCAACTCTTCCATGACAATTTTGGGCATGAGGTTGTGAGAGGTCCCCGAATCCATCAAACAATTGTGCAACACTTTGTCATGTATGTTTAGGGAGGTGTAGAAGGGAGGGGATGAATCATCTCTGTCTTCTACCATGGGACCTAGGACAACTGCAGGCCTTTCATCTTGGAGGTTTATGGAGTCTGTGAGAGGGTACGAGGCTTCAGATTTCAAAAGGTCAGAGAAGCATTTTTTGAATTCCCCATGTTTAATTAACTCAGTAAGTGGCACAGGAATTCTGATCTTTTGAATCTCATGCTCGAAATTAAAAGAAGGTGTAGGCTTTGGAATTTCTCTTATTTCAGGAACATGAGTTTGAAAAATGGGAGAGAGGGGTTGGGCCTTCTTACCTCTGTGACTGTCTGCTACCTCATTAGCAGGCTTCTCTGCTCTAGTGGACTGCTCCGGGACATTAGGCACTACTGCTTTTTTGTCAGACCTTAGGTTATACCTGCCTCGGCTACTGCCAGCCTTGTCTCCTTTGCTCAATTCATTTAGCTGACCATCCAAGAGAGACTCTTCATAAGCAGTCCGAGTGAGATGAGGGAAAGGAGGAGTGACCTCTCAGTAGTGGATTTTAGGCTCAGGCTCGTCTGTTTCTCCTTCTTCTTCATCAGCAACAAAATTGTTCTGAAAGGGAGCCTGAATTCTTTGGTCGTCCCTGTCTCTTCCTTTCTCTCTGTGTATAGTTGGGGGAGCAACATAATTTGGCCTTCTGAAACCCCCTTTGTTCTCGGTGCCCTGAGGGCCTTTATACATTTGCTTCCTTTCCACCTTCAATCTTTCCATCTCTTCCTTCAGGAAGCTCATCACTTGGGCAAGTTCATTTACTTGAGGGTGAGGCAGTGATGGGCCGGAAGTTGAGGCTTCCGATTTTTCCTTTCTTCTGTTTGCATCGGTCTGGTTCCTCAGTCTATCAGCTGCTAATATGTTGGATTCCACTTCTATGGCAACGTCTTGCATTTGAGCTAAGGAGGTAGCTCTTCTTTCTCTTAATAGCAGACAGAAATCAGGGTCAAATGCACCAGCATAGGAAATTTGAGCAGAGGCTTCTGAGGGCTTTATCTCTGCAGGGATCTTATTGTACATCTTATTAAATTTTTGGAGAAGTCTGAGACAGACTCTCCTTCTATTTTATTCAGAGCCCCAAACTCTGTCATGTAATACATATAATCCTTCCTGTCCCCCCACTGTCTCAGGAAAGCACTAGCCAGAGCCTCAATTCTAGCAATAGATCTGGGGGCCAGTCCTCTAAACCATTTCCTGACCTCACCCTCCAAGCTGTGGACAAAGACTCTCATCCAGACATCTTCATTTTCGATGTTTAGGTTGTCTGCATAACTGTAAAAAACAACCAAGTGCTCTTCGGCAGTTATGTCCCCCTCCCCACTGAACTTGGGCATGTATTTCAAATAGTCTCCAGTAGGGAGAGGGTTCATAGGATGGGGTAGGATTAAAGGAGCATATCTAGCAGCGACTATAGCATCCATCCTATTCAGTGGGGGATTAGCACCAGCCATAGGAGTATTAGGTGGGGGAGAACTAGGAGGAGAAGGTGTGTGAACGAGAGATGAAGGAGACGACGGACCTGAACGTGCAGATGCTCCTCTCTGTGTAACGACAGTAATAAAAGGAGGGGTAGTGAAACCTCTTGAGGTATGAGGTCTGCGTTGGGGCACAACTTCCAGGGAGGGGGGAGTGACAAGGATCTCTCCTTCTGATACCAGGCCAGGAGGAGAAAACTCAGCAGGAACACTCCTGAAATTCAGAAAACGGGAAACCTCAGAGGAAGGGCGACTAGGAAGCTGAGAATAAGAAAATGGAGTTCTCACAGAAGGGGAAGGCGCAGTACCTGTTTCGGCGATGGAAACTTCTTTCGCAGATCTCTTTCCCTTTCCGCGCACCGCTTCCAAGTCAACTTCTGGTGTAACTAAAGGCAAGTGTGGATTAGACCTCATGTGTCTGCCTCTCGAAGCCATAATTGATAGAACAGGCTCTCCCCAGCGGAGTCGTCACAGTGGAGTCGCCAGGTGCACAGTAGCAATCTTCAAGTTCTGATATCCGATGCACCTTCAGAATCAGTTGATATTTGTCGTTCAAATCCGGGGAAAATATTCAACTTCGTCCCTGACAACGGTGCCAGAAATGTTGGAGCCGGAAGTCACTCCTGGATTGCTTGCAGGAGCAGAGCCCGACGCCCATCAGTTTAATGTCACGATTTGTTTAAAGGGGGTGATCGAAGCGAGAAGAACTCATAACAATATCGTCTCAACTCAGAAACTAGGCCAAGCTTGCATGAACGCATGAGGTCCTGATAAACTTCAAACAGTGGGTTGCAATAAAGGGTGAGTAGGAGGAAGACTTGCGTGAGAATAATGCTAAGGTCTATTATAAACATCCAGTTCGTAACAGACTAGAGAAGAAAGCATATGAACAAAAAATCCTTTTACATTCAAACACAGAAGACCAGAGAACACAATAATGTCACAAAAAATCCTTTATCATAACAAAATTGCAACAATCCACGCAAATCCTTCGACTGTGAACTCTCTGGCATGAGATGAAACATAGATGAAAAAGGAGAACTGTTTTTCATAAACCACGAAGTCTCAAACACAGAGGCATAACTAGGACACCAAAATTTTTGCTGAAACTTTATAGTTGGGAGCTTAGCTCTACCATCGATCGATACAAAAATGGCGAAAATGCCTTCATATACTCAGAACAACAATCAGCAGCGAAACCAAGACACTGCATTGAAGGCTTTGCGTCTGCATGGCTTTCTGACAGTCAACCTCTAAAGGGTCGTGAAACTTAAGTCAGATGCAATCTGATTCTTTGACAGTTCCAACGGCGAATCGACGTGCCTTTAATTCATGGCCGTGCTTTCCCATTATGGCGGAGACGATGTCTAACCACCACCAACCGCTTCAATAACTGCTTTCTTGGGATTGAGGACGATCTGGCCAACTCAGCATTTTTGGATATGGAAGGCTCCTTGCGCTGCCACCTGGAATAACTGAACGACTCAACGAATGGGCGTGGGGGCCAGCGCGAAGGATGGGGCGCATGACAGGAGTGGTGGCGTCGGACTATGAGGGTGTGAAAGAAGTGGCGAGGTGTGAGAAGGGCGATAGAGGAGGGCACATGGCAGAAGACGATAGGCAGAAGGAGGGGGGAGATGAGGGATAATGGACTTACTCTTTGGTGAGAGGATGACGTGGAAAGGAGCGGGACACATGGCAAGCGACGAGTGGATGATGAGAAGGAAGGAGGACCACACGGACCAAAGAGGGGAGGCAGATGGATGACACATGGCTGCAGGAGAAAGGTGGTCTAGAAGATGACATGATGGGAGAGGGGCCCACGCAGGCTAAGCACAAAGCAACTGAGCATGATGGGATCGCGCGAGCATCGTTGATCTGGGCGCTAAGATCTCGACCGTCAGAAAGCTGCGTCCGCGATTCCGGACCCCCCCCCTCCGCTTAAAGGTAGAAAGGCAGGGGGGGTCTGGAATTGTCTTTATCGTCGTTGATCTGGGCACGCTGATCTGGACCGTTGGAGAGGTGCGCCCCCGAGTCCGGAATCCAATATGCATCGTCGATCTGGGCGTGCGAATCGCTGCCGCTCGGACTTGCTTGTTACTTACCATGGGTGCATAATCATCCAAAACTTAGGACAAGGGGGTTTTTAATCCATTCTTTTTCATTCTAGCCCCTTTACAAGAAATATCGCTAATAGGAACACACTCTCCTTAACCACCACTGATAATTCCCAAGATACTACCAACCCAAAAGAAAATAAAGTCGATAGGCCCGACTATAATAGTGTTACGCACATACCAATTCAATCAGGTACAAACAACACTCACCAGAAATTTTTCATGCACCAGACTGCTACCAAGGGAAAATGAAACAAGCAACAAAAAACATAGATGACTACACTTCGAAGAATCACCCTTCCTGATGATACTATCAACCCAGTTGGGAATTGAGGTTGTGACCCCATCTTGAAAGAGTTTATATTCATCCCAATTATCATAAATACATGAATTGTTTGCCTTCTTATCACTACCGACGCAATTGAAAATGAAATTAACATGCAAGAATACATACCAAATATCTACATTAATAGATTCTACCACCATAATCAGTACTTCCATCACTTGAGCATGATTTGAATCATTTTTGCACTCCCATCCAACTTTAATTACATTGAACCAGAATCAAATTGGAGCACAGAGTGTATTGAGTCTCTTAAATTCTCACAGGTCCAAGTACACCTACCACCTACAATACTCCAGTTTTGTACCTGCTTCAAGATCAAGGATGATGGGGTCCAAGCCTTAGTCATGAACTGAAGAGACTTGAAGTTGTCATGTCAAAGATTTAGGCTAATAGAGTGATAAATATTAATCAGTTGCATGATCTGACGACACAGGCTCCTCCAAATTCCCCTTATGTGGATCCATAAGGACCCACCAATACTCTAGGCCCCTTTCATTAGGGAGGGGTTACATCCATTACCCGCTCAGAGACTCTGAGGGAATCTAGGGCTAAGACAATGGCTATACTAGCCATTTGATCTGGTTCCTTTTTATTTTCTCTAAGGATATGAAAATAATGGACTGAGATATTGGATAAAGAGATCCAAATCCTCTCCATGATGGTTTTTAACTTGATATCATTTTGATTGGATCTGGTTACAAAATATCTTGTAGTATTTGTTTTAGTCTCCCACTATATTCAACTGCGAAATTTGCTTATGAAGTGCTAGTTTCACCCCTTGATACACCACATAGGATTTTGTAGTGACACCTATATTCCAATATAAATACAATTCTTTGTTTCCTCTAGGCTCATACAACAAACCTCACACCTACATAGAATTATTATTATATCTTCAATGTTAAGGTTTTTTTTTTTTTTTACGAGCAAGATTTTATTCCTTTCCTCACATCTATTTCTATAACATTACATCTTCTCCATTCTTTTCATTAAATACAAATTAAAGTAAAAAATACATGTCCCCAAAGGACTGACCATCACTTTCCTTTACATTCTTGTCCATTCTTTTATCAAAAGATGAATTGCTTTTTTGAGATTGACTCACTGAAAATAGACTTAAGACAAGTGGCTATAATCTTAGTGAAGAGTTTGGTAATTAAATTGCAATAAGATATTGGATGGAAATCCTCAAAAGTTTCCAACTCTTTCTTCTTTGGGATCAGTGATCTGGATTTAGGAGCGGAACGAACTGATTACATACTAAATACAATAAACAAAGAGATATGAAGAATAACACAGATATCCAGTGAACAATATCTTCTATTAAATAAATGAAATAGGTTGAAACTGTAAAACTGCAGAACTGAAACACTTGCTAGAATTGTGGTAGCTATCTCTGAGAAGAGATGTGGCTACTACGCGCATCCGTCTGAGAAAAATGATTAAAATGAGGATCCAAAGAACTTTTTGATATTACTCATGATTTCCAAAACCCTAGACATCCAAAAACCTAACCCTAGAAGGTGAAACGCCAAAAGTCATGTGGGCCCCTATGGGATAAGTTGGTACCTCAACTTCCCAAGGTCGTAACTTTTGCATATGATCTCTGTTTTAGGTGCATGATAGCCCATTGGAAAAGTATTTTAGAGAAATACACATTCCATCGAAAAAATCTAACTCCATCTACAATTTGACTCTGGTGAGCCAAAAAAACAATGTTTAGGGCCCCAAAATGGCCTCGGAAGTACAACAAGATGTGTTGACATGAAAACATACAAAATAAGCCATTTGGATTATGAGAGAGGCCACCAGTATCCACCTGGAGGATGCGTGGTGTTTCAAATAGCCCTAGAAGTGTAGAACCCACAATTACAAAGAAGTACAGAAGAACGTGTTGAACAAAAACATACAAGAGGAGCTAGTTGGAATAGGTGAGTGGCCACCAATATCCACCTGGATCAATCCTCCCCCCTTAGGAAGCAATGGTCACCATTGCATTGAGTTCCCCCATCAGGTGAGGAAACTTCTGTTGGATTTGGCCCTAGGTGATCCACTTGCCTTGGTTTAGGAGTTTCCCTACCTTAAGAACCCGATAAACATGGATCCTCTGTCAGTGAGTGCCCTTGACCTGTGTGTCCACTATCGAATCAGTGCATGCTTGTTCCATGCAATCAAGGTTGATCTCTGTTGGTGTCAGTTGTTCTGCGATCCCTGAGGTGTCCAATAATGATGGAAAATATGACCGAAGGAGGTCCACATTGAAAACTGGATACAGGCCAAGGAAGGGTGGAGTGTTGAGCTCAAAAGCATTGCTATCTACAACCTTGGTGATAGTGTAAGGACTATAGCGAAGTGGGCGAAGCTTCCGATGGGGCACCGTCAAGAATAAATATTGTCCTAGACCATTACCCCACACTGGCCACAAGGGGAATCATTGTCTATGGTACATCAACAATCTATGGAACCATTTTCATTACGAAAATGACCGTCCGATCTGGATCATTTTCTAAACTGGGAAATGCCTGTCCGACAAAAATGCCAAACCACTTTCCGAACTGGAAAGGAACTTCTCATCCTGGACCATTTTTCGAACTGAAAAATGACTGTCCATAAATCGATAACACATCAGTGCTCCCTCCCAGCCTGGGAGTCATCTCTTCCCTTTTCAATAAGGAAGTCATCTTCACGAGCTCCAACTTGTTTCTTGAGTACACAACCTTTTTCATCTTGGACAGAGGCTTTACCAAAATGTTTGCTATCTACTCATCTCTGGAGATATATTGGAGAACCACTTCTCATTTTTGGACCTCATCGTGGAGAATGTAATATTTGATCTCAATGTACTTCGGTCTTTCTAGAACACTGGTTTTCTCTGAATGATTCATATAGATTTGATCATTATAGTATATCATAGTTGGATTCAACTCTTTTGTTTCCTGTTAGATCATAACATTGTGGAAAAGATCAAACTGGAACATATCCAAGTGGCACTTCTTCTGTCATCATGAGAGTTTGTAATGGATTAGAAATCCATCATCCTAGACTTCTGAGTAACCATTCTGATACAATATCTCTGTTATAAAAAAAATTCACCACACTTATGTTTTTCATTGGAGGCTTTGCGCCAAGTTGTTTGAATCCATACAAGATCTTCTTCCATCTGAATACATGAATCTCTTTCTGGTATACCTCAAAACCTTGTGGTTCCTCTACATACGCTTCTTTGTTCAATTACTCTGTTGAGGAGAACAATACTTACATTCATCTGATGTGAACTCCAACCCATGGATATTGCAGGAGATTTAATGGCTAAGGTATGTCTGGTTACTCGAACAATCTATCATCATAGTCTTCTCCCTCCATCTGGGAGAACCTTTAGTTATGGATCTCACAATGCTTCCATTCATAAGTCTTCCATACACTGTTCTTTATCACAACTTTAATTTCTTCTACTTGATTTCTTCTAGAGGGTTCAGATCAAGCTGGTAGTCTTGTGAATCTCGATATAATAACTGGTTGTTCTGGATTTTCTTTCTCTCTTGGAATCTTCATGTTTCTCTTTAACTCTTGCTTCCATGGAGTTTTATAAAGATTCCATGCCTTGAAGATTCTGACTTCTTCCTTTCATCATAGGATCATGGATGTGGATGTACAACCAGGGATACTTTAAGGCTTCTTTTCGAAGAAGACTTCTTCTAAAGTCAAACTAAACATGTGCTTCTTTTCATGGCTACTACCATTGATGGGAACATGGATATATACTTCATAATCCTCAATGGATCATATTATTTAGGATTAGCTCCCTCATAATTCTTGCTTCATGCATGAATGCATGCTCTTCTTTTGGAATTATATAATTGTCTCCCTCCATCTAGGAGATTCCACGCTTTCATCTGCATCCTTATTTCCTTTTGCAAAGTGTCACAAGTCTTTTTGCAATTTCCTTTTGATAGCTGACTTCTTTTTGTTTTTACTTCTTCCATGTGTCTTCAAGTTTGATTCTAATTTCAACTTATCTTGTATTTGTTACTTATGTTAATAGCTTCCACATGAATTTTTACCAAGTGTTGTCGACATACTTCATCTTGCCATGTGTATTTCTTGACTTGTAGTCATCGTGATAGAAATCCTTATCTTGTTATTCTTTCATAGGTATTGTTTCTCTTTGAACATCTTATCCTCTAAGAAGTAGATATGCAAGATATGTACAGAAACTATGTAAACATGGTATGTACATGAATTATGAAGAATATTGTTACCTTGTCTTAGAAGAATAAGTTTGTTTTGTCCTGCTTGGCCTTCTTTGAGGGTTCCCTTTCTTTGGCAACTGATGCTTCATGTGTTTCCTTCTGTTTCGTTAACTCGGGACAATGATTCTTGTAGTGACCATCTTTTTGATAGTTTAAGCATTGTATTTTTGACATATCTTTCTCTTGATTTGATTTCTTCCTTGGGCTAAACTTCCTTTTATTCCTTGTTGTGAAAGCTTGATCATCATATTTCTTTTGGGGTTTTTATTTTGCACTAATCCTTGATTCTTCTTGTGCACAACAAGTCCAAATTTATTCAAATGTGGGATACTCCTTTCGTGTATTCATGCTTGCGGAAAATGCATCCCATGTCTTGGGAAGACCATTGAGTACTATATTTACCAGCTCCTTCACTAAAATGATTTCTTCAATATCTTGTAGTTTATCTCTTAACTAAGATATTCTCACAAGGTATGATGTTATGTTGTCATCATTATTCATTTTCATGTCACAGAGCTCATTCTTTAGAATCATTACTTGTCCAATGTTTATGACTGAGAAGAGGTTAGTTAGGGAATCATACATATTCTTAGATGAGTCAAGATGGGAGTTGTAGGGTATCAAGTGGTATTTTATAGAGTCCACTATGATATGCATGGTATTGATGTCACTATATTTGAACTTCTTCATAACTGCAATGTTATGAGGTTCCTTCTCTTTTCCTTCTTCGAACTGTGGTTCCACGATATTTCCTTTCGCGATATCCAACACTTTATTCTTGGAAAGGATGAGGTCAATCCTTGTCTTCCATGCTCTGAAGTTAGAATCCCCTTCTAACTTGTTCTCTGACTTCATAGAGTAAGTCATAGTTTCTTTGACTTGGTCAACCCTTGATTTTGACCAAAAACTCAAACTTGATGTCTTAGCTTGCTGAGAGTACCAGGAGGTGTGATAGGATAGGGTGCCCTATGATATCCAAAAATTAGGTCAATATCTTCACTTAAGGTGCCTGAACAAGAGGGTTAGGTTTTCGTTCTTGCAACAAAAAATGGCTGCGACTGCAACTGCAACTGAGCAAATCCTCCCAATCTTTTTTCCAGTGGTTAGATTGTTCGAAGATAGTGTGGGCCCATAACTTGTTAGAAATTAATGGATGTGCTTGTTTAACCATAGACAATATAACAATATTTTCACCCAACCATAGGCCGAAGCCACCCCCGAGCACCTTAACCTTGACAGAGAATTATTCCGGAAGAAAACCAATAGCCAACCGCGGCTAATGAATAAAGATAACCAAGACTGATTAGAAATTCCAACCATAACCAATAGAAAGTCTGAGCCTAAACCATGAATACATATTGTGGCAGCTACCGACTGCAGTTGCTCCCTAGACATGCGCACTTTCCCAGTTTTTGCAGTGCGCATTTCTTTCCAACTAAAATTATGAGCTGTGTACAAAATGAGGTCTGGCTACTTGTATTTATACTTTTTTCCTGAGCTATTTGGATCGAATTCTCATTTTGGATACTAAATACTTAATATTAATTATTTCCTTGAGCCGACTTGTCTTCTAGGGTTAGGTTTAATGCTTTAGGGGTTTTTCTTGCTTCCCGGAATATTCTATTCTCATCAGGGTTACATGTGGAGGTAAATACCTCCCATAGCTACCATAATATTAACACTAACCACATATATATCTAACATATTAGATTACTATAAAATACCTAAGGGCTTTTGGCCCCTTCCGTAACACTCTTGTTCATCAATATTTCAACTATTGACACCTGCCATCCCTAGAGGAATGTTGGCTTCCATGATGGCCTTCCATGTTGCCATGCCATCATCATGCCTTTTCCTCACTTAAACAAAACCCATGGAAAACTACCATTGGGAATTCAATCTCTCCCTCACACCGATCGACGTCTCTCATTCCTTTTCAATATCTTCGTTGTCGTCGATGACACTCTCTAGTGTCCATTATTCACCCTTCTATACTCTAACAAGGATGCAATTAGCATCAATGATATAAATCTCATTGAGATCACTCTCAACAAATTGACGGTCCTTGTCCTATCTAAAGGTTTCCTTCATCGTCGTACTTCACACAAGTCCCAACACTCGATTTCTCCCAACGACAATGCCTTCCCCGACGAAGGGCTGAGATCTACTCTGCCCTACGAGATCGATGAATATGAGCTTCCCCATATCAAACATGGGGTATTTCTACTGGATAACGTCTCAACTTTAGGACTTAGCCAATTCGAGGGGTTCTTTAAGATATTACCAGAACTTCAAGAGTTCAGAACCTACTCTGAGACCATCGAAAACTCCCTAACTTTGTAAAAAGGAAGATTCTTGCATATCTTGCAGTATTTCCACTTAAGGATCGGAGATTCTAACAAGACTTGATATCTTCACTCTACTGAGAGGCAGGGATACCCCCTTCATCTCCCAGGCCCAGATGGTGCCACTTGGCAAGCGATAGATGTGCCACTTTCAAGGTCGTGGATGGTGGCACTTTTCGAGTAGACTATGGTGTCACTTGGTGAGAAGTTGGTTCCACTTTCCAGGACACAAATGGTGCCACTTGGTGACCACTCTGGTGCCAATTTTTAGGTCGTGGATGGTGCCATTGTAACACTGATCCAGATGGATGTCGGTGGCCTCCCACCTATTCCAACTAGCTCATTTGGGTAGTTTTCTAGTTTGGCAGTTTTTTCATTAGTTTTTGGGTCCCTGACTTGCAGGGTTGTTTTGAGGCCCTAAACAACGTTTGTAGGGCTCGCCACAATTAAAATGACCTTTCCTCGGATAGACCTTTCCAACATTCTAGCATGCGCCTAAAATGAATATTGTATGCAAAAGTTATGACCCCGGGAAGTTGATGTACTAACTTACCCAAGCGGGGCCCACATGACTTTTGGCACTTCATCTCCTAAGGTTAGATTTTTGGATGTCTAGGGTTTTTTACATTTTTGTTTATTGTAAAAAGGCATTCAGAGCCTCATTGTAATCATCTTCTTGCGAATGAGCACAACCGACACATCTCTTCTCAAAGATAAGCCGCCATCATTCTAACAAGCTTGTTTGTGCTCCATTTTACAGTTTCCGCTGCATTTTACAGCTTCATCTTATTTCCTTATTGAACAGAAACCAATTTTACTGTATATTTGTTATTTTGTATTAAACATATTTTGATAATAATCTGTATTCATTTTGTTCTGCCAATATATTCTAGATCAGTGGTATCAAAGCAGTATGTTCCTTTTCATTCTTAATGCATGTCCCCAACGAGGTCAAGGTATAAAGAATTGGGTCTCGATCTTGTTTCTCTTAAGGAAAAAAGATCTTGCATGCCCATACCAATTCAATGAGGTACAAACAACACTCACCAGAACTTTTTCATGCACCAGACTGTTTCCCAGGGAAAATGAAACAAGCAACGAAAAACATAGATGAATACACTTCGAAGAATCTCCCTTCCTAATAATACTATCAACCCAGTTGGGAATTGAGGTTGTGACCCTGGATTGAAAGAGTTTATACTCATCCCAATTATCATAAATACATGAATTGTTTTCCTTATTATCACTACCGATGCAATTAACAATGAAAATAACATACGAGAATACATACCAACTATCCACATTAATGGATTCTACCACCATAATCAGTACTTCCATCACTTGAGCGTGGCTTTGAATCATTTTTGCACTCCCATCCAACTTCAAATACATCAAACTAGAATCAAATTGGAATACAAAGTGTATTGAATCTCTTAAATTCTCACAGAGCCAAGTACATCTACCACCTACAATACTCCAATTTTGTACCTGCTTCAAGATCAAGGATGATGGCTGCCAAGCCTTCGCCATGAACTGAAGAGACTCGAAGTTGTCCTGTCAAAGATTTAGACTGATAGAGTGGTAAATATTAATCAATTGCATGATCCTACCACACAAGTTCCTCCAAATTCCCCTTACGTGGATCCCTAGGGCCCCACCAATACTCGATGCCCCTTTCATTAGGGAGGGGTTACATCCCTTACCCGACCATAGAGTCCCAAGGAATCTGGGGCTAAGCCAATGGCTATATTAGCCATTTAATCTAGTTCCTTTTTATTTTCTCTAAGGATATGAAAATATTGGACTAAGATATTGGATAAAGAGAGCCAAATCCTCTCCACGAGGGTTTTTAACTTGATCTCCTTTGGATTGGATCCGGTTACAAAATATCTTGTAGTATTTTTTTTAGTCTCCCACTATATTCAACTATGAAATTTGTTTATGAAGTGCTAGTTGCACCCCTTGATACACCACATAGGATTTTGTAGTGACACCTATATTCCAATAGAAATAAAATTATTTCTTTCCTCTAGGCCCATACAACACACCTCACATCTATTTCTATAACATTACATCTTCTACATTCTTTTCATTAAATACAAATTAAAGTAAAAAGGACATGTCCCTAAAGGACTGACCATCACTTTCCTTTACATTCTTGTCCATTCTTTGATCAAAAGTATGTTATAAAAAATATTCCTTTCTTTACATCTAGTTATATAATAGACTATAACATTACATCTTCTCCATTATTTTCATCAAATACAAATTAAAGTAAAAAATAAAAGTCCCCAAGGAACTGACCATCATACAACTCATGAAAAATAAAAGCTCCTTCCTGAAGTTCTAGCGCATAATTTGATAACTTGTCGGCTGCCTCGTTTATCTCCCTATAGATGTGGCTCCATGAAAACCATTCTAGCACTGAGAGAAAAGATTGAATATAAGCCTAGAGTGGATTCAGACCCACCACTTGTAAGTCTCCTTTGCCTTTGACCCAGTCTACTACTACCTTGGAGTCCCCTAAGAGATGCACTTTCCGTAAATTAAGAGAATTGACCATAAAAAGAAGTGCCCATAACGTTGATAACTATGCTTTAGTATTTGAACCATGCCCAACATCATAACTTATATTGTAAAAATGTTTTGCATAAATGAATAAAACCACCCCAACACCACATTGCCTTGGGTGACCTTGGATCTCCCCATCAAAATACCTCCATGGAATGTTCTTATCTATATCGAGATCGACCATCCTCTTGTTTTTGGGATTTTTATCTTCTAACTTGAACTCTCAAGAGAGTTTCACAACCAATACTGCAAAAACATCTATTGGAATATAATTTTCCTAGAATACATTAAAATTCCACACCCACTAGAGAAAGTAAATCATGCACAAAGGAATTGAACCAAAATACTTGGAACTGTTGATTGATTTCTACTTGAGCAACCATTCAAAAATCCCCCCTTCTAGAATCAAAGATCCACACTTTAATAAGGATTTGAATTCAAACGCCACCTTCTACATGAAGGAACAAGATGCAAAGATATGTTGAACTGATTCTTCCTCGATTCTGCATAGGGAACAACAACCAAGACCATACCAACCCCTCTTAATCCCATTATCCTACATAAAGATTTTGTTTTCTAGCGCTAGCCAAGACAATGTTTTATATGCCACACCCAATCATCAAAAGAATAAGATTTGGGCTTGAGTTTGAACCCCAAGTACTTCATTCCTTCGTCGATACTTTTGTATGCATAAGGGTGATTCTCCTTTAGTTGAACTTTCAAATTGAAACCCAATTCATTGGTGAGTACTACATATTTACCAATATTAATTTGCATACCAGTTGTTGCATAGAAGGAATGCATGATTTCTTTCCATGTTTTGATCTCTTCAGTAGAACTTGCACCAAACATTATTATGTCATCAACAAATAACAAGTGAGTTAGGAACTCTTCTTGGGATACTTTCAACCATTTAGTGATGTTCCTGCCATGGGATTGATGGATAATCCTAATTAGACCATTCGCTACAAGGAGGAAGATAAAATGGGATAAAGGACACCCTTGATGCAGACCCCTAGATGGATGAAAGAATGAAGAAGGAGAGTCGTTGATCAACACTACTAAATAGGAAGAATCTATACAACCCATAGTCCAATTTACTATGTTTAAATTGATCCCCATTTGGATGAGAGATAAATGCATAAAGGTACAATTAACCTTATCATAATCCTTAGAAGATCCAACTTCATGATAAAGGCTAGAATTTTCCTAGATTTCATAGAGTAAAGGGCTTCCTGGGATAGGGAGACAACATCGTGTATTTGGAAACCATTTAGGAAGATGAATTGTTCTTCTGATATTCTCCCACACTGGGCCACCATAAGGGGAATTGTTTTCTATGGTACATCAACAATCTATCGAATCATTTTCATTACGAAACTGACCGTCCGATAGAAATGTCAAACCACTCTCCGAACTATAAAGGAACTGCTCATCCTCGACCATTTTTTGAACTGAAAAATGATTGTCCATAAATTGATAACACATCAGTTCTCCCTCCCAACCTGGGAGTCATATCTTCCCTTTTCAATAAGGAAGTCGTCTCCATGAGCACCAACTTGTTTCTTGAGTACGCAACCTTTTTCATCTTGGACAGAGGCTCTACCAAAATGTGTGTTATCTACTCAACTATGTAGATATATTGGAGAACCAATTCTCCTTTCTAGACCTCATCACGGAGAATGTAATGCTTGATCTCAATGTACTTCGGTCTCTTTGGAACATTGGTTTTCTCTGAAGGCTTCATATATCTTTGATAATTATAGTATATCATAGTTGGATTCAACTCTTTTGTTTCCTGTTAGCTCATAACATCGTGGCAAAGCTCAAACTTGAACATATCCAAGTGGCACTTCTTCTTTCATCATGAGAGTTTTTCATGGATTATCAGTCCATCATCCTGGAATTCTGAGTAACCATTATGATACAATATCTCAATTATAGAAAGATTTCACCACGCTTTTGTTGTGCATTAGAGGCTCTACACCAAGTTGTTTGAATCCATACAAGATCTTCTTCCATATGCATACAAGAGTCTCTTTCTGGTATACCTCAAAAACTTGAGGTTGCTCCACATACGCTTATTTGTTCAATTACTCTGTTGAGGAGAACAATCCTTACATTCATATGATGTGAAATCCAACCCATGGATATTGTAGAAGATATAATGGCTCATGTATGCCTGGTTACTGGAACAAGCTATCATCATAGTCTTCTCCCTCCATCTGGGAGAACCTTTAGTTTTGGATCTCGCAATGCTTCCATTCATAAGTCTTCCATACACTGTTCTGTATCACAACTTCCATTTCTTCTACTTGATTGCTTCTAGAGGGTTCAGATCAAGCTGGTAGTCTTGTGATTCTCGATATAATGACTAGTTTTTCTATATTTTCTTTCTCTCTTGGAATATTCATGCTTCTCTTTAACTCTTGGGTCCATGGAGTTTTCTATATATTCCATGCCTTGAAGATTCTAACTTCTTCCTTTCATCATAAGATCATGGATGTGGATGGAAAACCAGGCATACTTTAAGGCTTCTTTTCAAAAAAGACTTCTTCTAAAGTCAAACTTAATACATGTTGCTTTTCATGGCTGCTACCATTGATGGGAACATGCATAGATATTTCATAATCCTCAATGGATCATATTATTTAGGATTAGCTCTCTCCTAATCCTTGCTTCATGCATGAATGCATGCTCTTCTTTTGGAATTATATAATTGGCTCCCTCCATCTAGGAGATTCCATGCTTATGTCTGCATCCTTATTGCCTTTTGCAAAGTGTCACAAGTATTTTTCCAATTTCCTTTTGATTGCTAACTTATTTTTGTTTTTACTTCTTCCATGTTTCTTCAAGTTTGATTATAATTTCAGCTTATCTTGCAGCTGTTACTTATTTTAATAAATTCCACATGAATTGTTATCAAGGGTTTTCGATGTACTTCATATTTTCATGTGTATTTCTTGACTTGTAGTCATCGTGATAGAAATCCTTATCTTGTTATTCTTTCATAGGTGTTGAGTCTCTATTTTGACATAGATAATTCCCTATCTTACCCTATATCTAAGCCTTTTTGCCTCTGTTATAAACCTATACTGGAATACTCTCTCCCAAAACACATGCCTAATAGCTATGTCATGTCCACAAGAGGTATTGATGATTTAAAGCATGTTTGTTTAACTTTCTTAAATTAATTCGATTGAAAGTGTTTTGTTTTGTATAGTCCTAATGATTTGATTTATGAGCAGTCTATCTGGCACTACCAGACACCGTGTAATCTGGTACCAAATCCATTCCAATACCCAGGATAGTTTTAATCTGGTACCAAATCCATTCTGGTACCAAGACATGTGCTATTCTGGTACTACCTACTCTGTTCTATTCCGGTACTAGACTCGTGACTGTGTGAAATCCGGTACCAGAACCTCTGTTTCCAGAATGTGCCAGTTGGACCGGAATAATAGTGAATATTTCAAGAAGACAGTTGGATAGAAGTGCCCGAGTCAGTTTTCCAGTTGCAAGAGACTCCATCGCTCATGCACTTCATGTCATAAGGATGGAGTCAATTCCTAAAAATTCAATGTAAATCTTAAATGTGAAATCTCTCAAACTGTTTAATGTTTATCCATAGATATTGATAGTATCAACTTACCTTATATAAGGAATGTTGTATAGATGATAGTAGGGGATAATAGCCAATGTAAAAAAGTATATTGTAAGAACTAGACAATACTTATCATTGTCATGTATGAAGTAAAAGACTGTTGATCCAATTTACCAGCTGAATTAATACAGAAGATATTTTATGTCAATTCTTGGATGTGAGTGAAAAATTTTAGTCTGTTACTTCCTTAAGAGGTTCCTTGTTGGTTCGACAAAGGTCCACCGCCACAACTAAGGTAAACCTCCTTGTATACATTTTGTGTGTTTGTGTGGATAGTTTATAGTAGTGTGTGTGTGATTGGTCTTTACTTCATTTTCAGGATTGAGCATTGAGTTAATCATTTTGGATTGGTGTGAATAAGCAAGTGTTAGATCGAATAGACATTTCATTCTCAGATGTTGAAGGTAGCTATTTCATAATTTGAAGTGTGGGACTAATATTTTGAGTTTATGATTGTAGTAGACCTAGTATTGCAAGGGACCAGGAGACTTTATATTTCATCTTCATGTTTTGTAATAAATTCTTTCAATTATACTGAACTTCCCTTGTGCTGGTTTGATTGAATTACATGAGGTTGAAGTTGGCTTTTGTTTTAAGAATGGTTGGAATTGATTGTTTTAATTGCTACAGGAGACAAGCTTCTTAAAGTTCATCTTTTCAATTCAAGCGCCTGAAATGAACAGACTTGTTTCTCTAAGAAAACATCTCTTTGATTGATTGTTTGTTTAAGTTTCATTATCGGTTTTCTCTTCTAGGTTCAAAGAATACTTTGAAGTATTTAGAAATCTTAGAAACATGAATTTTATGTTATTAATTATTTCCTATATGCAACAAACTTACGTAGGTTACTTGTTCTCGGCACATATAGTGTAACGACCCTTTCGATTATGAATCCCGGATTGACATTTAAATGAGTGTAATATATACATTGAACATATTTATGCGCTATGAATCATATGAATCCTAAAATCTCAAAAAAACTAGAAAAGAAAACAACAAAGAAAACCCCCCTTATGCTAATTCATTGAAAACTCATGTAGGAAAATTTCTCGGAGGAGAGAGCTCAAAGGTAGCAATTGCAACAACAACAAAAGGCACTAGATCTAAAGCCATTGTTTAGATTAAAGAAATAAGGAAACAAGAAAGGGAGGAAGCACTGGTGACTCCATCCAGAGGAGAAACTGGAAAAGAAGTAGAGGTGGTAATAGAAGAGGTTGCATTTGTTGTTGGGAGGCCACACAAAACCTTGGAACATCCATAGATACCAAGTAACCCGATGGTGGAACCATCACTCAGTGGAGAAAATTCACCACCTCCCTACAAATTGCTTGGAAACATGGTAGAAGAAGAGAGAAACATAGCCAATGAAACATAGACATTTGGATTCCCCATACTGGATATTGCTAAAGACGTTGCTATGAAGAACATTCCATTATCTTCACTTCCTCATTTCCGAGGTATGTTGACAGAAGATCCTGACTCGTTTTTATTTGAATTTGACATATTTTGTAGGATCTATAACTACATAGATAATGCTCAAAAATTAAAATTTTTCCCAGCCACACTAAAAGATTCGGCACTGCAGTGGTTCATGAGCTTAGGGGAACACACAATTTTGTCTTGGGATGGTATGAAGGATACCTTCCTCCAAAAATACCAAGATTACTACAGACCTAGGGACGCTAGGAATGATATATTCAAAATGCAGCAATCGGAAAAAGAAAGCTTAGAAGACTACTTGGAGAGGTTCTTATACAATTACCAAAAGACTAAGAAGTTTTCCTTAGAAACAACTATAATTAGGATTGTCTTTCTAAAGGGTGTGAGGGATGATTACATTGAAGTGTTAAACCTCATGAGTTATGGCGATGTATACGGAAATCCATTTGCAGACATAGCAGAGTATTGTAAAAGATACTCTCGCTGTCAGGCTAAAACGAGGAAAAGTATAAGGGACCCTACCAACAAAATTGCTTAACCCACATCCATAGGTGTCACGAGGATTGAACTAGGAAATCTATTGGAAAACTTTAAAACAGATATCGTAAACACCATCAGTTCCAAACTAGATACCATGAAAATTAAAAGAAAACAAGAGGAAGAAAATACTGCGTTAGCAATTTTCTGTCATCAGTGTAGGAGGAAACACCCTGAAAAGGAATGCCCCCTCAATGTTATTGAAATATATGGTCTTTTCATAGAAGACCATCCTACTAATGAATTCCCTTCTCTTCCTAGACTCAAGGCCATGTTCAAGGGAGGAAGAGAACCTGAGACATCCTACCCCCCTAGGAGACCATGGAGACAACAAAACCCCAACATGTTTGTCAACCCAATTACACAATACCCCCAATATCAATGGGTACCCCCCATGTCTTATCCTCAGTGGTCGACACAAACCCAACCTTGGAAATAGGGGTGGAGAGGACCTATATATGGAAATGTCCCCTTTCAACCAAAAAAATTTCCCACCTATCCACAATATCCTTCGAATATTTCACATTTTCTCCCAGGATTTAACCCCCCTGCTCTTCTTCCACCCCCACAACTACAACAACCACTTGCACTACCCATGAATCCAAATATGCAGCAACCAATGCAAGCTGCACCCATCAAAAACCCTCCTCGGCCTACCCCTATTCCTGCACAACCTATCCCTAATCCAAATAATAGATCGACACAACATATACAAAATGTTGAAGTACAAACCTTTCCTACATATGTAATAACGCTAGCTCCATTTAATGGAATTGAATTAAGATCAGGAAGGATTGTAAACAAAACAACTCCCACTATGGTCATTCAAGAAGAACAAGTGCATAATCACACAAACCAAGAAGAACAAGTAGATGTCCAAATGGTTCAAAGAGAAGAATAGATGACTGATCCATTGAATGAAGAAAGAAACACTCCAGTACCACAAGAAATCCCTTCTCCCAACTTCCTTGTAGAAGAAACACCCCATGAAATGAATCCCCCTTACCTAGAAAGGTTGCTCGTAAAGAAAACTGAGGAACCTCTAGAACATAATCTAGAGACTGAACTCTATAATATATGTGTAAAGATCCCACTACTACAGGCCATTAAAGACATACCTATCTATGCTAAAATTGTAAGGGACTTTTCCATTAAAATGCCAGGGAGAAAGAGGAAGGAACCTCCTGTCATACGGGTGGTAGGGAAGTTATCCGAATTTATAACAGAAATGCCTTCCAAGTATAGTGATCTAGGGTACCCAGTGGTAACCATAGAAATCAATGGTGTTGCCTTACCTAACACATTGATTGATCTAGGGGCAGAAATAAATGTGATGTCAGTAAACACTATGAAAACACTGCAACTAGATCACTTAATACCTACACAAACTTTGCTAGAGCTTGCAGATAAATCAGTCATCACCCCAATAGGAAGTTTAGATGATATAACAGAGACATTGGCCTCTTGGGATCACCCTGTGGATTTCTTGGTAATCCATCCCAAATCCCCCAAACCAGGGCACCCAGTGGTACTCGGTCGACCTTGGTTTGCCACTGCTGATGCATTCATCAATTGTCGATCTGGAGAAATGACAATTTCCAATGGCACTCAAAGTTAGAAACTTATCCTTTTTCCCCCTGCCCAACCAGCCACTGAAGTTCCTCTCTGGTTGGAGAATCCTTATGGGGAGGAGGACTGTACTCAGCCCTTGTTGACACTTGAAAAAGTAAAAGGAGTACAAGAACACTCTGAAGAAAAAATCCTAAGTCTATTCTTGGCTACTTCGGCATGCATTGACTATCCCCAATCTTTCCCTAACTACACACACATATTTAGCCCTAAATTTCCAGAAACTTGGCACCCTTCCACTTCTACAATAGCCACTCTTTCACAAGTATAGGAAGGGAAGGAATCTATTGTCCAAGCTATTGAAATCAGTCCTGGGAATTCCTTATATATCAATGCTAGCCTAGAAACAGATCAACAACAAAAGTTGGTACAAATGATTCAAGGGAAATCTGATGTGTTTGCATGGGATTACTCTTACATGAAAGGGATCCACCCAGATACATGTATGCATCATATTTACACTAACGATCAGATTAGACCTGTCCGACAGCTCCAGAGAAGAATGAACCCAGCCTTGAAAGATATAGTAAAGGAAGAACTCCAAAAACTCCTACAAGCCAATTTCATTTACCCTATATCAGATAGAAAATGGGTCTCCCCATTATTTATTGTACCAAAGAAAAACAGGAAATGGAGGATTTGTGTGGACTTTCGAGAACTAAACAAGGCCACCTATATGGACTACTTCCCTTTACCTTTCATAGATTAGGTCTTGGAAACTTTATCTGGGAAGAAGTACTTTTCTTTCCTGGATGGGTTTAATGGTTACAACCAAATAAAAATTTCACCAAAAGACTAGGATAAGACCACATTCACCTGTCCTTGGGGAACCTATGCCTATAGGGTTCTCTCCTTTGGGTTTGTAATGTCCCTGCTACCTTTCAAAGGGATGTCTTGGCTATTTTCTCTAATTTGACCAATGATTGTGTGGAAGTCTACATGGATGACTTCACGGTATATGGGGATGATTTCCAATAGGCATTGGATAATTTGAAGAGGGTATTGGTTAGATGCAAAGAGACCAACCTCTCACTCAATCACGAAAAATCGATAATGTTGCTTATTGAAGGAATTTTTCTAGGTCACCACATCTCTAGTACAGAAATAAGAGTGGACCCTGCCAAAATCGACATTATTTCCCAAATTAAGATCCCTAGCTCACAAAAGGAAATCCGAAGTTTCTTAGGGCATGTCGGCTACTATAGGAGGTTTATTCAATTTTTTACAAACCTAGCTTCCCCCCTTTTCAAACTAATAAGGAAAGATGCTGAATTCTATTGGGATGATCAATGCCAAATCTCCTTTGAAATCTTAAAAACAAAACTTTCAAGTGCCCCTACTTTGAGAGGTCCAAACTGGTCTCTTCCTTTCCATATCTGTACACATGCCTCAGATACCGCTTTGGGAGTTGTATTAGGACAAAGGGAAGGGCATATTTCTTATGCTATATACTTCGTTAGTAAGAACCTCTCACCTGCTGAAGAAAACTATATTGTCACAGAGAAATAATTTTTATCAGTAGTACATGCCATCAACAAGTTTAGACACTATATAACAGGATATGAAGTTTTTGTGCACACTAACCACTCAACTATCAAATTTCTAATGAATAAACCTATTACAAATGCTAGAGTAACTAGATGGATGTTGTTACTACAAGAATTCAATATCACTATCATAGATAGGCCTAGAAGAGACAACTTGGTTGTTGATTTCTTGTCTAGGCTTATCCATACAGGTGACAATACTCCAGTAGATGATGATTTTCTGGATGATAATTTATTTTCCATTTCTACTTTCACCCCTTGGTATGCAGACGTAGACAAATATTTGGTAACCGACAAGCTACCTCAAGGTGTGACATCCAGAGAAAAACAAAGAATCATTTAGCTAAGTGCCAATTATATGTGGCATGAGGATACCCTATACCGAACGGGACCTGATTTGGTAATCAGAAGATGTGTTCGGGAAGATAAAATGCAGGATATCTTCAGAGCCTTCCATGATGGCCCATGTGGAGGCCACTTTGTTGACAAAAGGACAGCTTACAAAATCCTACAATCTGGCTATTATTGGCCGACCATTTTCAAAGATGCAAAGAAATACGTGGCCAACTGCGATGATTTCCAAAGAATGGGAAAACCTACAGCAATCGACGAAATGCCACTCCAATCCCAAGTAGTAATCAAACCCTTTGAAAAATGGGCCTTAGATTTTGTAGGACCTATCAATTCCATGTCCCGCAAAAAAAAAACACATATTAGTTTGCATAGACTATGTAACAAAATGGGTATAAACCAAGGCCCTGTATTCAACTAATGAACAATCTATTGTAGACTTTCTCTTTGAGGAAATTTTCACTCGTTTCGGGGTACCTCGAGAAACAGTCACTGACCAAGGGACACAATTCACCTCAAATTTGGTCAAGACTCTTACCGAACAATACAAGATCAAACACAAAAAGTCTTCGCCCTATCACCCCCAAGCCAATGGCCAAGTGGAATCGACCAACAAAGTGATAGAGGCCATCCTCACTAAGATTATTCAGCTGCATCACAAAGACTGGGATGATAGGTTGCCTGAGGCCTTGTGTGCCTACAGGAAATCCTAGAGAAATACAACAGGCTATACACCTTATGATTTGGTGTATGGGAAGCAGGTACTACTGCCCATAGAGTTTCAGGTAAAGACCTTTAGAACTGCCATGCAATTAGGAATGCACCTAAATGAAGATAAAAAATAGAGGCCATTACAATTGAACGAGCTTGATGAGATAAGACATGATGCTCTACAAAGAACCACCCTGAGACAAGAGAAAAGGACCAAATGGCACGACAAGTACATTAAAAAGAAGTCCTTCCATCCAGGTGATTAGGCCCTCCTATATGATAGCAGATTCAAAAATTTTAAAGGAAAACTATCTACCAGATGGATGGGGCCCTATGAGGTTGATACAGTCTATGACAATGGTGCAGTAAGGATAAAGACTATTGATGAAAATCAGACTTCCCTTGTTGTAAATGGACATCGACTAAAGGTTTATCACAAACCTCTGTCAAAGGAGGATTTTGTCAAAAATGTTCTTCAGACTTCCAAAATGCAATTGGTAAGCAAGAGGGTTTCTCCTCCTGTTGACCTACCATAGTAAGTTCAAATTGCATAAATTCATTTTCTGTACATAGGTGTGTCATGAGATGAAGTTTTTCTTTATTTTTGGTGTAACTAACAAAGACTCTTTAAAATTGAAAATACCGGTGAGCAGGAACTAGCCCAGGCTCGATAAAAATCCATGGGATAGTATAGAGAGTCTTCTTTAAGTTTTTTAGACTCTTTAAAATTGAAAATACCGGTGAGCAGGAACTAGCCCAGGCTCAATAAAAATCCACGGGATAGTATAAAGAGTTTCCTTTAAGTTTTTCAGACTCTGTAAAATTGAAAATACCGGTAGGCATTAACTAATCTGGGCTCGATAAAAATCCACAGAAAAGTAGTAGTTAGGATTATTATTGTATTGTAATAAATGAGGAAATGCCAACAAAAGCGTGGTCACCTTGGTTCCAGAAGAAGAGAAGTTTTGTCATCTCAGTCGCTGGTCATTACAGAGAACCCTCCTATTACAAATCTTTCCTGCATTATTCCTCTATAAACTTTGGAAACTACATGGCTTTTCAGACGAATTTGACCACAGAACACCAACTATTCCTATAAATCATTGTCACCATAATCATTGTCAAGATTTTTAAGAACTAGAAAAATGTTCATTTTTGTGCTTATCTCGCATTAATGATCACCTCTATGTTCATCCGGTATGAAGGGCCACCCCTGTACCAAATCATCTCATTGTGCCTATTTGGTATCGGATCCTATCCAATATAAAAGAAGGGACCATACGCTATTCCAGTACTAATTACCAATTTTACACACAGGTGATCCGACACTCAGGTAATCCGGTACTTAGGTGATCTCGTACCAACTACAAATTCTACACATAGGTGATCCGGTACTCAGATGATCCCATACCAATTTCAACTTGGCGCCCAGGCGATCAGGTACTTAGATGATCCCGTACTGATAAGAATATGATGGGCAAATTTCATCATGTTTCCAAGTTGTTGTCCAATTATTAGTGCTAGGACATATAGATTCAACACTTTTTTTCATGTTATTTCAAGGAATTAGACTAAATATGCATTTAGAACATCTGATTGCTCTTGGATCATGATGTACCCCTGTTTTGTCACGAATCTCTGTAGAAATATTAGACCTCACTTCCGTGAGGAGGAAGTGTCCTATGAAATATCAAGAGTGCAAAGTCATGATGTATTTTATCGGATCAAACTCATACTCCCTCTATCTATCCGGTAAATAAACCCCATGATTTGTTGTCGTACTATATGATATGACACGAACCATGAATCACATCATATCAAGTAATGATCCCAGCCGATTTCATATACATGAGTCCCGATCATAATGACCACATCCTTCCATGAATATCGTCTGACACCAAGCTTCCCACGAATCTGGAAACTATTAGTAGATCCAACCTACCTCACCATATCATCATGAGTATCGACGTGACCATTGTAATCTACACTTCCATTCATAAACACTCTTCTGGATGGCTCTGCCATCCAGATGAGCATTATTTACCGTTGTTGTCACACCGTCTACACACACCCTATGCCTTTGTATCCCTTGCATATTTTTCCCAACTGATACTCTATCATCCAGTACTCAATCCTTGACCCTCTGTCCATGATTTATCCACCCGAGAGAATTGTTTAAGCTAGCATGGGGGTCGACAGGCATGAGCCCATATTTCAAATATACATAGAAACAACAGAATATCAGGCTTGAAATAAAAAATATGAACAGGCAGGGTGGGTGCCATTCTTGGAGAAATTTAAAGGTCATCATGAGGGAATTTCACTCATCTTTGCACAAACATATGATGGAGAAAATGTGCATCTTGGGGATGTGAAGTTAACAATTACAGAGGCCACTATAGCAGAAGCTACAGGTCTCTCGATGGCTGGAGAAAAATACTTCAAGAGAGTGATCGTTGACAAAAAGCTCTATCAAAAATTCCTCAAGCCAGAACATCACGACCTCGATTGGACCAAAGGCGTCCCTCAAAGAAACATCAAAGAAGAATATTGGATGATGCTTATAAGTCTGCAAAAATTCCTCACCTGTGAAGGAAGGTATGTCGTGACCTTCATTTATGATTTAAATATTTTATCACATTTCGAGGGAGGACCACAGATTAATTTTCCCTACTTTTTATGGATGAGTTTAAAGAAAATGGCAAGAGGGGTGAGGTCAATTTCCAAGAAACCTAAGACTAGCCTTCATCATCACGGTTTAATCAAACTTCTAGTTGTTCATGCTTTAAAAACACAAGGGGGTAGTTGGAAGTAGTTACTCCAACAGAGTTTCGCTCAAGAAAAATCCAAATCAGTTGAGACACAGGAGGCAGGGTCACACAGTGATGGCTCAAGCAAAAAGGAAAAGAAAGACAGAAAAATGACATCAGGAGGTAAAGAAGACACTGTTATGCCCAGCTCATCTCAGCCCATTGAGAAATCAGTGACATAAAAGTCTTTCGTAGGGGAACCTGTTATATCAAGAAAGAAGACAACCACTCAATTCTAGAGAGTAAGTCCTACCTCGGTTCAAAAGAGTAAAAGACAAAAAGAAGGCTCAGAACCAGGTGGTCAATCAGATAGCGTTCCTAAAAGAATTGTTGAAATGTCATCAAAACCAGCAAGTCAAATAGAGAAGACCCCTGACTTCCATTTACAAAGCAAGAAAAAGTTTGCACAAGCTAAAGCATCTAGCTCGGTCCTGTGCCATAAAGACCAACAATCATAGAATAAGAAACAAAAGAAGGAGGAGACAGATCAACAAGAAATTTTACCAGAGCCAATTGTAAAACCCCCTCTGAAATCCTCTAAGGAATTGAAAAGTATTTATGAATTTACTCGGCCTTCCCAAAACTCAGTTGGTGAACCGAAGGAGACCGCTAAGGTGAAAAGTAAAAATAAAAAGAAACTAGAAGGGAAGGAGGCACAAGTTCCAGAGCCCACGCCTTAATCTTCCAAGATAGGAATACAGGTTTGCCAGCAGAAGCAAACCCTAGAATTTACAATTCAAGCCTGCAAGATAAAATTCAAGTCAACACAGGAGGAACAGGTGTCCAGGCCTACCCCTGTCAGTAAATCTAAGAAAAGGAAATTGTTTGAAGAAACTCCTAACCATGTCAGCAAGTCTAAGAAAGCCTCGCTACCCATATGCAGGACCACCATAGGTATGGCCAAACAGGCGACAACTCCAAACATACCTTCTCCTCAAAGAGAATCCATGGATATTCCAATTTCTCCAAAAAAAGGGAGTGGTTGGGGAGCTACCATAAGAGAAATAGAAGGATTGGTAACAATAAGTGAGACAGAAGGGTTGGTGACAAATACTTTGATAGATTTGAGGAAAGGAAAAGAAGCTCGAGAGGTGGTAACTCAGGAAGCACTCACACCAAGTCCAGGCAAGTCCCTGAGCATATGAAAGATGATAATAAAGGCTCCGAGGAGTCTGAGGAAAGAAAAAGAGGCTCGAGAGATGGTGGCCAAGAAAGTACTCACACCAAGCCTAGACAAGTCCCTGAATGAACAAACATTATTAACAAAAATTGAGAGATTGAAGCAAGAAGTTGAAGAATACAAAATATTGGGTAGGCATATCAAGGCAGAGAATGCAGAATTGAAAGAGCAGCATGAAGAGGTCTCTACCAAACTTAACAAGGTCTTGCGATTGATCCATTACACTAGGGTGATCAAGAAGGAATTGAAGAGTGAAGCTTCTGGTGTTAACATCTTGCAATCTGAGGAATGACAGAGGAGGGTCCAATTGTGCAAAAAGTTTTTGGGTATCAGTTTTTGATAACGTTACATGAGGACATGAAACATCTTTAGCATGGGGGAAATGTTGAGTCTCTATTTTGACATAGATAATGCCCTATATTACCCTATATCTAAGCCTTTTTGCCTTTGTTGTAAACCTATACTGGACTACTCCCTCCCAAAACACATGCCTAATAGCTATGTCATGTCCACAAGAGGTAATTGATGATTTAAATCATGTTTGTTTAACTTTCTTAAATTATTTCGATTGAAAATGTTTTATTTTGTATAGTCCTAATGATTTGATTTATGAGTAGTCTATCCAACACTACCAGACACCGTGTAATCCGGTACCAAATCCATTCTGGTACCCAAGCTAGTTTTAATCTGGTACCAAATCCATTACGGTACCAAGACGTGTGTTATTCCGGTACTACCTGCTCTACTCTATTCCGGTACTAGACTCGTGACCGTGTGCAATCCGGTACCAGAACCTTTGTTTCTAGAATGCGCCAGTTGGACCAGAATAATGGTGAATATTTCGAGAAGAAAGTTGGATACAAGCGCCCGAGTCGGTTTTCCAATTGCAAGAGACTCCATCGCTCATGCACTTCGTGTCATGAGGATGGAGTCGATTCCTAAAAATTCAATGTAAATCTTATATGTGAAATCTCTGAAACTGTTTTATGTTTATCCATAGATATTGATAGTATCATCTTACCTTATATAAGGAATGTTGTATAGATGATAGCAGGGGATAATAGCGAATGTAAAAAAGTATACTATAAGAACCAGACAATACTTATCATTGTCATGTATGAAGTAAAAGACTATTGATCAAATTTACCAGCTGAATTAATACAGAAGATCTTTTATGTCAATTCTTGGATGTGAGTGAAAAGGTTTAGTCTGTTACTTCCTTAAGAGATTCCTTGTTGGTTCGACAAGGGCCCACTGCCCCAACTAAGGTAAACCTCCTTGTATATGTTCTGTGTGTTTGTGTGGATAGTTTACAACAGTGTGTGTGTGATTGGTCTTTACTTCATTTTTAGGATTGAGCATTGAGCTAATCATTTTGGATTGGTGTGAATAAGCAAGTGTTAGATCGAATAGACATTTCATTCTTAGATGTTGAAGGTAACTATTTCATAATTTGAATTGTGGGATTGATATTTTGAGTTTATGATTGTAGTAGACCTAGTATCACAAGGGACCAGGAGACTTTATATTCCATCTTCATGTTCTATAATAAAGTCTTTCAGTTATACTGAACTTCCCTTGTGTTCGTTTGATTGAATTACATGAGGTTGAAGTTGGATTTTGTTTCAAGAATGGTTGGAATTGGTTGTTTTAATTGCTACAGGAGACAAGCTTCTTAAAGTTCATCTTTTCAACTCAAGCGCCTGAAATGAACAGACTTGTTTCTCTAGGACAACATCTCTTTGATTGATTGTTTGTTTAAGTTTCATTATCAGTTTTCTCTTCTAGGTTCAGAGAATACTTTGAAGTATTTAGAAATCTTAGAAACATGATTTTTATGTTATTAATTATTTCCTATATTATGCAACAGACTTAGGTAGGTTACTTGTTCTCGACACATATAGTGTAACGACTCTTTCGATTATGAATCCCGGATTGAAATTTAAATAAGTGTGAGATATACATTGAACATATGTATGCACCAACAATAGGTATTGTTTCTCTTTGAACATCTTATCTTCTAAGAAGTAGATATGAAAGATATGTACATAAACTATGTAAACATGGTATGTATAGGAATTATGAAGAATATTGTTACCTTGTCTTAGCAGAAGAAGTTTGTTTTGTCCTGCTTGGCCTTCTTTGAGGGTTCCCTTTCTTCAGCAACTAATGCTTCGTGTGTTTCCTTCCTCTTCTTTAACTTGGGACAATGATTCTTGTAGTGACCATATTTTTTATAGTTGAAGCATTGTGTTTTTGACATATCTTTCTCTTGATTTGATTTCTTCCTTGGACCAAACTTCCTTTATTCCTTCTTGTGAAATCTTGATCATCGTATTTCTTTTGGAGTTTTTATTTTGCACTAATCCTTGATTCTTCTTGTGCACAGCAAGTCCAAATTTCTTCAAATGTGGGATACTCCTTTCTTGTGTTCATGCTTGCGGCAAATGCATCCCATGTCTTGGGAAGACCATCGAGTACTATATTTACCAGTTCCTTCTCTGAGATGATTTCTTCAATAGCTTGTAGTTGATATCTTAACTGAGAGATTCTCATAAGGTATGATGTTATGTTGTCATCATTATTCATTTTCATGTCATGGAGCTCATTCTTCATAATCATTACTTGTCCAATGTTTATGACTGAGAAGAGGTTAGTTAGAGCATAATGCATCTTCTTAGATGGGTCAAGATGGGAGATGTAGGGTATCAAGTGGTATATTATAGAGTCCACTATGATACTCATGGTATTGATGTCACTATCTTTGAACTTCTTCATAACTGAAACGTTCTTAGGTTCTCTTTTCCTTCTTCGAATTGTGGTTCCGCAATATTTCCTTTCATGATATCCAACACTTTATTCTGGGAAAGGATGAGGTCAATCCTTGTCTTTCATGCTCTGAAGTTAGAATCCCCTTCTAACTTTTTCTTTGACTCCATAGAGTAAGTCATAGTTTCTTTGACTTGGTCAACCCTTGATTTTGACTAAAAAATCAAACTTGATGTCTTAGCTTGCTAAGACTACCAGGACGCGTGATAGGCTAGGGAAAACTAGAATATCCAAAAATTAGGTCAATCTCTTCACTTAAGGTTCCTCAACAAGAGGGTTAGGGTTTCGTTGCTGCAGCAAAAACTGGCTGCAACTGCAACTGCAACTGAGAAAATCCTCCCAATCTATCTTCCAGTGGTTAGACTATTCGAAGATAGTGTGGGCCCATAACATGTTAGAAATTAATGGATGTGCTTGTTTAACCATAGACAATATAACAATATTTTCACCCAACCATAGGCCGAAGCCACCCCCGAGCACCTTAACCTTGACAGAGAATGATTCTGAAAGTAAACCAATAGTCAACCATGGCTAATGCATAAAGATAACCAAGAATGTTCAGAAAGTCCAAATATAACCAATAGAAAGTTTGAGCCTAAACCAAGAATACAGATTGCGGCAATTATCAGTTGCAGTTTCTCCCCAGACTTACACACTTGCCTAGTTTCTACAGTGTGCACTTCTTCCCAGCTGAAATTCTAAGCTGTGTGTACAAAATGAGGTCTGGCTACTTGTATTTATACTGTTTTCTTGAGCTATCTGGGCTGACTTCTCATTCTAGATACTAAATACTTAATATTAATTATTTCCTTGAGCCGACTTGTCTGCTAGGGTTAGGTTTAATGCTTTATGGTTTCTTCTTGCTTCCCGAAATATTATATTCTCATCAGGGTTACACGTGGAGGTAAATACCTCCCGTAGCTACCATAGTATTAACACTAACCACATATAGATCCAACATATTAGATTACTATCAAATACCTAAGGGTTTTCGGCCCCTTCTAGGACACTCTCGCTCATCAGTATTTCAACTAGTGACACCTGCCACCCCTAGAGGAATGTTGGCTTCCATGATGGCCTTCCACATTGCCATGCCATCATCATCCTTTTTCCTCACTTAAACAAAACCCATGAAAATATACCACTAAGAATTCAATCTCTCCCTCACATCGATCGATGACTCTCATTCCTTTTCAAGATCTTCATCATCATTGATGACACTCTCTGGTGCCCATTATTCAATCTTATATACTCTGACAAGGATGCAATTAGAATCAATGATATAAATCTCATCAAGATAACTTCTAAAAAATCAACGGTCCTTGTCCTATCTCAAGGTTTCCTTCATCGTCTTACTTCACACAAGTCTCAACACTCGATCGCTCCTAACAACAATGCCTTCCCCAACGAAGGGCTGAGTTCTACTCTGCCCTACTAGATCGATGACTATGAGCTTCCCCATCTCAAACACAGGGTTTTTATACTAGATAACATCTCAACTTTAGGACTTAGCCTATTCTAGGGGTTCTTTAATATCTTACCAGGACTTGAAGAGTTCAAAACCTACTCTGAGACCATCGAAAACTCCCTAACTTTGTAAAAAGGAAGATTCTTGCATATCTTGCAATATTTCCACTTAAGGATGGGAAATTCTAACAGGACTTGAGCTCCTCACTCTACCCAAAAATTGTTAGAGGTAGGGATACCCCCTTCATCTCCCAGGACCAGATGGTGCCACTTGGAAAGAAATAGATGTGCCACTTTCAAGGTCATGGATGGTGCCACTTTCTGAGTAGACTATGGTGCCACTTGGTGAGAAGTTGGTTCCACTTTCCAAGCCACAGATGGTGTCAGTTGGTGAGAACTTTGGTGCCAATTTTTAGGTTGTGGATGGTGCCATTGTAACACTGATCCAGATGGATGTTGGTGGCCTCCCACCTATTCCAACTAGCTCATTTTGGCAGTTTTCCAGTTTGGCATTTTTTTCCCTAGTTTTCGGGTCCCTGACTTGCGGGGTTGTTTTGAGGCCCTAAACAACGTTTTTAGGCTCGCCACAATCAAAATGACCTTTGATATATAGAAACAAAATGTGTATTCCTCACATAAACCTTTCCAATGTGCTATCATGTGCCTAAAATGAAGATTGTATGCAAAATTTATGACCACGGGAATTTGATGTACTAACTTACCCAAATGGGGCCCGCGTGACTTTTGGTGCTTCATCTCCTAAGGTTAGATTTTTGGATGTCTAGGGTTTTTTACATTCCTGTTTAATGTAAAAAGGACTTCAGAGCCTCATTGTAATCATCTTCTTGTGAATAAGTGAAACCGTCACATCTCTTCTCAGAGATAAGCCGCCATCATTCTAGCAAGCTTGTTTCCGTTGCATTTTACAGTTTCATCTTATTTCCTTATTGAATAGAAACCAGTTTTACTGTATATCTATTATTTTGTATTAAACATATTTTGATAATAATCTGTATTCATTTTGTTCTACAAATATACTCTAGATCAATGGTATCAGAGCGGTCTGCTCCTTTTCATTCTTAATGCATGTCCCCAACGAGGTCAAGGTACAAAAAATTGGGTCTCGAGCTTGTTTCTCTTGAGGAAAAAAGATCTCGCACTCCCAAATGACTTCCCATTGGAGAAGAAAAGTAGGACGACGAGACATGAGATGCCTTCAAAATGTTGCTTGAGGAAGTCCTCACGTAACAGAGGAATGAGATGATGGATAGTTTTGCGCAAATCCTTCGGCAGCTACCAACAGGCGACACATCTTCTTCAAACAGAGGCGTCGCCCCCTTCAAGGTACAAATCAACTTCGATATTCCTATATTTTAAGGTCAGATAGATGCAAATGCGATAGACAAATGGTTGAATTTGCTAGAAGGGTATTTATCTATCCATAACTTCTCGAATAGAGAAAAGATTACTTTTGCACTCCTCAAATCTGTTCCCCATGTCAAATATTGGTGGGAAACGTTTTGTGAGCAAAAGGAAACAGAGGAACCCTCATTATTTACAGTCACAGTCACATGGGAGTCCTTCAGGGATTCTATTAAGGAACAATACTACCCTGTTGGAAGTTATGATGACCTAAACACAAAATGGACCACGCTACGGTAAGAAAGAAACCACGTGGTGCCCGAGTTCACAAATATCTTCCATACCTTGTGCACCAAGTTGGGTATCAACGATTCTGAGTGACATCTGGTGTTTAAGTATCGCAGCGGTCTGCATAGCTACATCGAGTACAAAATAAAGTTTTTGGATATCTCATCCTTGGGTGAGGCCTATCGATATGTCGTCGAAATCAAGCAGAAGCTAAAATAAAAGACACGAAAATTTCGACCTGGAAACCCCTCACAACAAAAGCTAGGAAAGGGCGGCCCGAACCAACAAAATAAAGGTTAGAGAAAAGACGGGCAGCCTCAGGACAACCAGTCCAAGCTACAAGAAAAGAAGGACACCAAAAAGACAAAGAAAGATATCGGGAAGTGGTGCAACTTCCATAAGATCCCCTGGCATAACACTCTTGATTGCCACTCGAAGTAGTCGTTGGTGGCTGAGGTGAAATCCTATGAATAAGATGCAGGTTCCGACTCTAAGTCAGAACCAGAAAAGGGGAGACATATCATTGATGCAGAACCCAGTGCTATCATTTCTACCACAAAGCTCTAACCCGGTGAACCAGACGAGCTAGAGGAAGGCAAGCACATTTTTCATTCACACAAATAGGTGAAGGGTACCCCACTGCACTTCATCATTGATATTGGTAGTCAGAAGAACCTCATCTCAGCAGAGGTTGTCAAGCAAATCACCTCGCTGACAATGTCGCACCTGCAACCCTACACCATCGGATGGCTCCACTAAGGAAGAGACATTTGTGTCAGCCAACAATGTCGCATTTATTACGACACCAAGCCCTTCAAAGATGAGGTATTGTGTGATGTTTCACCTCTTGAAGTTTGTAATGTTCTTTTGGGCCAACCATATTTATGGAAATGTCATGTTGTATATGAGTCTAGGCCTTGCAGTGTTATTATTACTTTGAACAAGAAATTATACAGGATACACAAGGCAATCCCACCCAATGTTATTTCCTTGGTCTCTGCCAAGCAATGCAGAAAGGTCATCTCTCAGACAAGGAAGTTTGTCTTCTTCGTGATTCTCTCTAAGAATGAGCGAAAGATCGCAACCACATCCATGGTCTCCGCGGTCGAACTCTCCACACAACAAAAGAAAGTGGATGAGGTTGTGGAAGAATACTCAGATATCTTCTCCTCACCTACCGGGGTACCTCTGCATTTTCAGGTCAAGAACCACATCGATCTGACCCCCAACACATCGCTTCCCAATGGACCAGTCTACCATCGCTCTCTGTTAGAGAATGAGGAGATCAATCGACAGATCCAGGAACTGCTCCATAAGGGGCACATCTGTCCCAGATCATCACCTTGTGGGAGCCCAATCATGTTGGTACAGAAGAAAGATGGAACCTGGTGAATCTGCATTGATTACCGGGCCCTGAATAAAATCGCAGTTAGAAATGGGTACCCGATTCCTCGAATTGACTACCTCCTTGATCAACTCACGGGAGCCAAATAATTTAGTAAGATTGATCTGAATTCTTGCTACCACCAGGTCCCGATAGAACATACAAATGTATATAAGACCTCCTTCAAGTCAAAGGAAGGTCTTTTTGAATGGTTTTTCATTCCCTTTGGTTTGACAAATGCTCCAACCATTTTCATGAGGATGATGGATGATATCGTGTGACCATTCACCAATACTTTTGTAGTGGTGTATCTGGATGACATCCTCATTTACAACAAGGCTTGGGAAGAACATTTGCATCATATTCAGTAGGTTTTACACACCCTGTGGTAGCACCAACGTTATGCCAACTTGGAAAAATGCTCCTTCGGCATGGACAGGGTTCATTACCTGGGCTACATCATTGATCAACATGGTGTACATATGGATCCAACCAAAATCCAAGTCATATATTACTGGTCATCCCTAACCACACTTGCTAAGCTTCAGAGCTTCTTGGGCCTTGCCAATTTCTACCACATGTTTGTGCTGGGATTCTCCCATATTGCATGGGACATCGACCAAGTAACCGGGGGTGGTGTTAAGAATAAATTTGTGTGGGGTCAGTCCCAACAACAAGATTTTGATTATTTGAAGCAACGCTTGTGCTCAATCCCTTTATTTTCACTACCATACCTTCAACAACCCTTTGAGATTGAGACAGATGCTTCAAAATATGTTGTGGGCATCGTTCTCACTTAGCATGACCACCTCGTGGCCTATCATAGTGATACACTATCATATGTTGTTCATAAGTACCCTAATTACGACAAATAAATGTAATCCATTGTGTAATCTTGCCACCAATGGAGACATCACAATCTTGGGAAGGAAACAATCATCCACACTGATCATAAGCCATTGCAATTCACGCAGACACAAGGACAATTGTAGAATGATTTCCATCAAAAGTGGTCCATGTACTTGCAGTAATTCCACCTCAACATCAAGTATAAAATGGGAAGCACCAACCACGTCATTGGTTGCCTCAACAGACTGCCAATCGCAACACTCACCACGGTGCTAGACTATTGTAGCCATGAGACCTCTGGATGGCCCCAACTCTATGAGATAGACTCAGACTTCACCACCACCTACTAAATGTTGGGCACAAACGGAGTTGTCGCTAATTTCCATCTTCAGGACGGGTTGTTGTGTCATCTAGGCTATATATGTGTTCCATAAAGAGAGCAAGTGAAACTTATCTAGGAATCTCACTACAGTTGGGTGGCAGGACACTTCAGTGTCGAAAAGATAGTGGAAATGTTGCAGAAAAATTTATACTGGCCGAAACTTGGACAAGAGGCCATCAAGTATATCAAGTCTTGAACTTCCTGCGTGATTTCCAAACCTTCCACTAAGCAATAGGGCCTATACACCCCTATTCCTACTCCTGACATGCCATGGGAATCCATCTCATGGACTACATGCCGGGCCTCCCCTCCACCAAACGGGGCAATGGCTGTGTTTTTGTGGTTGTGGATCGCTTTTCTAAGATGGTGATTCTGGCAACCTGCAAGAAGAGCATCACAACAAAGGCCACTACTAAGCTCTTCTTTGAATGAGTCTGGGTACATTTTGGAATCCCACAAACCATTAACTAAGATCGGGACAATCAATTTCTCAGTGCATTTTGTTCAAGCCTCTAGTCACTGTTGGACACCAAGCTCACCAAATCCACGACCTTTCACCCCTAGAAAGATGGCCAAACTGAGGTCATAAATTGAATGATCGTGAATATCTTGCGCATGTATAATTCCAAGCACCCTCGCACATGGGATGAGAGTCTCCCCTATGTTCAACATAGCTACAACCGAGTCTTGCATAGCTCAACCGACCATAACCCCTTTCAGGTGGGGTTGGGATTCCAACCATTAGGTCCCAGAAATGTTGCACTACCCCTTGCGGTCACCTCGGCTGACTCATCTCCTACTGCAACTAAAGTTGTCAAATCCACCCGGTTCATTGAGCGAATCCAACACATCCGCCAACAGGTTCAGGATATCCTACATAAGTCTAATGACAAGTACAAGCAATGCCATGATCAACATAGGGTGCCACATAAGTTTCAGGTGGGTGAAAAAGTTTGGTTTCACTTGTAGAAAGAGCACCTAATAGGACCCCATCACAAGCTTCACCCACTTCGTTATGGGTCGTACACCATCACAGGGCCCACATGACTTTTGGCGCTTCATCTCCCAGGGTTAGGTTTTTGGATGTCTAGGGTTTTTGACATTCCTGCTTATTGTAAAAAGGTCTTCAGAGCCTCATTGTAATCATCTTCTTGCGAATAAGAGCAACTGTCACATCTCTTCTCAAAGATAAGCCACCACCATTCTAGCAAGCTTATTTCCGCTGCATTTTACAGTTTCAGCTTATTTCCTTATTGAATAGAAACCAATTTTACTGTATATATGTTATTTTTTACTAAGCATCTTTTGATAATAATTTGTATTCATTTCGTTCTACAAATATATTCCGGATCAAACACACTCTACCCCCTAACCCTCTCTTAGGTTGGTGGGATGTTAAAATTTTGTCTTCTTCAACTTACTTCATTTCGAGAAATACAGTCTATAATTAGATTATGCTCATCGAGATATTTCCAATGATTTTAATCTTGCACAAATCCAAGCTCACTATCCAAAGTTATGATATCTCGACGTTTTCCAACTCCCTTCCATGTGGCTACCTATCACTCGCGCCAGCCGACATGGAGCTTGCCTCCTTGCTAGTCAGCTCAACAATTCTGATCTCTCGAGACCCTTCTTCATCATCGTCGGGGTTCACTCCCTCTCATGGGGACATAAGTCACCCTGGTCCCCATAGATGAACTCTGATGAGTTCAGTCTCCAGATCTAACGACTCTCAGACCTTGACACCCAATGACTCTAATCACATTGATGCCTTCAACTTGCACGATGATTAACGCTTGTCATTTTAAACTCTCCAAAGGTAACTAGGTGGGACCTATGAAAATCTATGGTTGATATTATGTCTCATCTATTTATCGATCAATGGCCCTTGTCTAACCTTATAAAGGTCTTAGTCATCATCAAAGTGCACTTGCTTCAACTTTGAAGCCGACTCTCCATCCTTCAATGAATGACTAGGATATAACCACATCTGGATATGATAGATTAGATTACCATCGAATACCTAAGAGATTTTGACCCCTTCTGGGACACTCTCATCCATCGATATTTCAATTGGTGACACATGTCACCCCTAGAGGCATGTTTTCCCGCCATGTTTCCATGACATCATCATCCCTTTTCCTCACTTAAATGGAACCCATGACAAACTATGACTACGAATTCAATCTTTCCCTTACACCGAATGACGACTCTCATTCCTTTTCAAGATCTTCATTTTCGTTGGCGTCACTCTCTAGTGCCCATTATTCAATCTTCTATACTTTGAAGATGATCCAACTAGCATCAATGAACGAAATCTCATTGATATCACTCCCGATAGATCGATGGTCCTCGTCCTATGTCAATGTTTTTGTCATCTTCAGATGTCACACAAGTCCCTACACTCGATCGCTCCCAACAACTATGCCTTCCCCGACGAAGGGCTGATATCTCCTCTACCCTATTAGGTCGACGACTATGAGCTTCCTTGACTCAAACACATGGTTTTTCTACTAGATAATGTCTTAACTTCAAGACTTAGCCAATTCCATGGGTTCTTTAAGATCTTACCAGGCCTTCAAGAGTTCAAAACCTACTCTGAGACCATCGAAAGCTCCCTAACTTTGTAAAAAGGAAGATTCTTACATATCTTGCAAGATTTCCACTTAAGCATGGGAGATTCTAATAGGACTTGAGCTCCTCTCTCTACCCATAACTTCTTAGAGGCATGGATACCCCCATCATCTCGCAATGAAGTTTTTATCCATATCTTGCAACCTTTCCTCTTAAGCAACAATACTTCCAGGAATACACAACACCATACAATGATCACTTGACTTCGTGAATTCAACAAAATTAACAATGGAAATCAAAGCAAGCATTCCATTTTACTCAGAGCTTTCAATTCATTGATTTCAAGCATTCACATTTCCCATTTAAGTCAAACAAATGCATATTTACAACATTCATACACAATTAAATAGATCAAGTTGAACACTTATATGATCAGGGAAATAGTCACCACCAACTGACTGGTAGAGAACACCTTTCTTCTCAATCTTAGGCCATACTGTAGAGTTCCTTGATACAATACACTACCCCCATGAAAATCCATGATATCATAAGGGAATGATTCAACTAGTATTCAAATTCAAATTATCTAGGAAGGTTACTCTACTTCCTCTACTAACAACAACAAAAGTTTTTTCCTTCCCATTGATCTCAAGGCTTCCACAGGTTTATCATGTAGTTAATAAACTAGATTTCCTCTACACAAGGTAGTCCTTTCTTTGTTATGCAGTCCCTTTGCGACCTCCCCTTACCAATTCCATTTTCTATCCAGAAAGTACCAAGCTACAACCCTTTATCACTCCATTCTAGATCCAGTTCTTCTCTTTGTCAAGGTGATCAACATTAAATTGGTCGAGCTTCATATTTTATTCAAGGAAAGCTATTTGTTTTCTTATTCTTTTTTCGATTTGTGCCAATGAACTGTGAGCTCATCACTCAAACAATATTCCTCAGACTATTCTTTCTTATGCACTATGTGCACTATTCACTCCTGATACCACTCTAGGAAACCGATTATTCTCTATGTTCCTCTCCACTTCTTTCTCCCCTTTTCCTTTTGTGCGCGTCCTTCCTTGTGGTTCTTCTCCGTACACTTGGGTGATGTTTTCCATATTTGGTATCTTCCTCCTCCAATCCCTCTAGATTCTTGTGGCTTCCTGTAGACGCGACCTATTGTGTGCAATCCCAATCCTGAAGGGGAAATTCGTGGTGTCCTATTTTTTCTGGTCATTTCAATTGACCCATTGTCTTCTTCAAGGGACTAAAAATTGTCAACAACTATTATTTGCCTCAATAATCTATCTTGTTCCTCATAATAGTTCGCATGGCTCCATACATGTCTGGGTACATTGGTAGTCATATGTTTATGCCTTGCAAGCATAATCTAGATTGCTAAGAAATATTTTTATTTTCTTCACAAAAACATCTCAGCTCCACCTCTCCAACCCACTTCATCAATTCCAAATGTGATATCATGGATAGTACTCTCAAGGCATTTCCCTCCTCAGTCGGTTGTCTAGTGTTTTCATTAATTCAAAATATAATTATATGCTTCATAATCACATCATATGAAGTATTAATCATAATTGCAATCATGGGGTAAAATAGGGTGTTACATTCCCCTCCCCCTTAAAGAAACATCATCCTCAGTGTTTAAAACACCATGTATATACAATTATACGGAAAAAAAAGTGGGTATGCCATTCTCATGGCATGTTTCAGTTCCCATGTATTCTGATCTGCTTCAAAGTGCTTCCATTGCACCTTGAATTGCACGATGACTCGGTTCCAGAGCATTTTTTCTCTCCTGTCTAGGATGCATTATGGCTCAGGCTAGAATTCTCCCTATGGTTCCACCTGTATCATAGTCCAATCAATAACATGATTAGAATCATGAACATATTTCTTTAACAAGGATACGTGAAAGACAATGTGAGATTTAACAGTAGGTGGTAATGTAAGTCTGTATCGTACTTGCACCACTCTCTCCAAGACTTTGAATGGTTCACAATAGTGGGGTGTCAATTTAGCACACATTCCCATCCTCATGGAACTTCTCTTGGGTTTCACTCAGAGATATACATGCTCTCCCACTTTGAATTCTCTATGATTTCTCTTGCTATTTTCATAGCTCTTTTTTCTATCCCTAGCTATCTTCATATTCTGCCTTATATTGACCATTACCTTCTCCATTTCCTTTAAATCTGGTCCAAGGGTAACCTTTTCCAATGGACTGTCCAAGTTGATTGGATCTCTACACTTCCTTCCATACAAAACCTCAAACGAGCTCATCTTCAGTGATTCATGATAACCATTGTTATAGGAAAACTCTACCAAGGGTAGATACTCTTCACACAGCTTGGGTTGATGCATAACATGCATCCTCAACATGTCCTCTATTAATATGTTCACTCTTTCGGTCTAACCATATGTTTGAGGATGGTAGGCCATGTTAAATCCTATCTGTGTTTCCAATCCTGCAAACAAGATTCTCCAAAAATTTGAAGTGAACTTAGCATCTCTGTCTAAAATTATGGTCTTGGGAAAACCATGCAATATGAAAATTTTCTTATAGGTGAGATCGGAAGAGCG